>JANHGB010050893.1:0-11538 GCA_026283785.1 Coracopsis vasa | reverse complement strand
ATCTCCATGGCCTCCTCTGGCCTCACTCCAACAGCTCCAGGTCCCTCTTGTGCTGCTGCCCCAGAGCTGGATCAGGATTGCAGGGGGGTCTCCCCAGAGCACAGCAGAGGGGCAGGATCCCCTCCTTTGACCTGCTGTTCACGCTCCTTTTGATGCAGCCCAGCACACAGTTGGCTTTCTGGCCTATAAACCTTGGTGTTTATGAGAGATTAGGCTGATGTGTGTTCTGATGGTGTACATTGAATAGCAGTATTTCTCTTTTGGAAGTGGTACATAGGAAACAAGTGATGTTTGGTTAGAGGGGAGCAGGCTCCAGGGATTAAGGAATCTATCACTTGATTAATTCAAGCATCCTATTCTACTCTGCATCTTCTTCCCTGAAAGCATTGCAGGTATGTCAGTCACGATGTTCCTGGTGCCTCAGAACTTGTTGCCCTCCTCAGATGTGTTTTTCCTTACTCTCTTGAAATCCAATCTAAACTTATATATGTCATTTCTAATTTAGCTAAGCTGACCTCGTGCATTGCACTTGGTCTTTGTCCATTCGTGCATGTACATCTTCCATAATGAATAAGTTGACTCTGACTTCACAGTAGCAAACTAGACACCAGTTCCCTCTTCTTTGTGTTCCTCCTCCCTGGGTTTTTTGCCTTTACAGCAAATAGGCATTAATATTCATCCTTTGGAAGCAGTGAAAAGGCAGATGACACCTGGATTCTGAACTGACTGAAAATGCAATTTTGCTGTTCACTGAAATATGTAATACGGCTGTGTTTTCCTAGCATAGGGATAGATTAAGACCGTTCTGCATGCAAGGTTCACAAGAAGCAGACAGCATGGCACAAAACAGCAGATAGAAGAAAGCAATATAGGGGGAAAAAGAAAGAAAACCCTTTGTGGATTAGAACAAGCAGTGTTTCAGAGCATTTGTACTAGGAAAATTCAAGTTGGAAGCTCTCTAGACCATCTTCTCTTGGAGAAGTGAGAAGAAATGGTGTTTAATCATTATATTAATGTCAGTTTAAAACAATAGGAAGGGTTACATCACATCTCAGTCAAAACGAGCTAACAGTGACCTGGCACTAAGTCATTTAAGCACTGCCATCCATACAGTCTTGAAGTGGAACAGTAGAATATGTAACATGGAACTCAGTGGCGGTAGAGTCCAAAACATCTTCGGTCTCCTAAACACAGTCTTCCTTGATCTGAATAGCTCAGTATCAAGGAAGCCTGATGGTGAACAGATACTTGGGTCCTGAGGGTTGACCTTGCTCATGCGATCACTTTGTCATTATCACACTCGGTTGCTGCTTTGGGAACCAAACTGTTTCATTGTGTGCTGCCTTGTGCTTTGAAGATGGAAGGCATCCATCTTCCCATGGCATCTGTGAGCCTTTTGATAGAAGACTTTTTCTAGCACCCCCAAATAGCTTCTTTTGCTCTCGAGAAGTTTATACAACTTAAATGAATGGGCATCTGTGAATGCGAGATTCCCAAGCTAAACAAAATACATCTGGTCCTTATTCTTGGCATTTGCCTAAGGCCAACCTGTCTCTGGTGCCTCTTAGCAGGATTTGAAGGCTTTCATGCAAAGACATGCAGTCAGGTCGATGTGAAAGAGAAGTCTGTGTGTTGAAGGGGCAACTGGGGCTGACATGAAAGGAGCACAACAGTCTTCCAGATTGCTTGCCTTACCTCTGTTCTTTGTGTCTGACACGCACAGACATCTGTGCAACGTGAAATGTATACAGATGACTTGCATTCATTCCTTGCCATCTCTTATGGCTTCCTTCTCCTTCAGGTTGCATGACAGTCCATCAGATCTGAAGTCCTCTAGCATCAAGAGGAAAGTGTTAGATGGAGCTTGGTGGGTTTGGAGGTGCCTTGTGATCGACTGGAAAGGATCTGGTGTACCTGATGGGTGCTGTTAGGCTGCAGATGTTGGGGATGACTGACTGATGAAAGAAGGGGTTAGGGAGAAACTGTTCCTGTTGGGTTTGCATAGTGTTGCTAAGCTGGTGGAAAAGGAGAGTAAGCTTGTGATCAAGTGTGCTAGGGCCAGACAGAGCATTTGGTGTCATCCCAATTAGAAGCACAGTGAACCGAGTGTCTCTATTTGTGTCTCAGTATATATCTCCATGAAACATCATGGATGTCTTATCTCACTATCTCTGACTTCCCAGCCTATCCTCATAGTATCTGTTCCTGATACAAGATGCTCTACTTCTGGAGACATCTACAATGGCAGCTATACCGAAGGGAAGAAAAGAATCTGTTGGAAAGCCATCAGATGCTTTCCTGAAATAAGGCTTTGACAAGGATGAATGCAAAAAGAGAATTGTTCTCATTGTTTCTTAGCAGATCTCCAGAATAGCAGCAGCAGCAGCTCCTTTGTGAGATAATCAGCGCTGGTTTTACTTTGCACCTACTCCACAGTGCCTTAAGGCTGTGGGCGTTCGCTTCGCCCTGTAGTACGCTTCAGCTGGAGGAGGGTAGACAAGGATGTGCTTCAGTGTGTTGAATCAGGGTTGTTTACAGTCATAACTGACTTTGTGCCTGTCACGTACTACATATGTGTCTCCAGAAGTTTCTGGAAGTCTGATTGCACATACAATGTCCTGGGGTTTTGTTGTTTGTTGTTGTTGCTGCCATATTTTGTACCGTGTCAACCTAGGCTAGACAGTGTGCTCTTCAGGCCATGGGGACAGAGATGACTTCACTCTCCAAGGACCTTCCATCAACATTAAAACTTAACTGAGAAGCAAAGTGGTGAGGAGCATCTCTATTGCTGCATCCCTGGCCATGGGGCATTGCTCCTGGACCACTCTCCTGACACTCCTTTCTTCAGCTCCTAAGCACTGCTTTCCTGGCTTTGCCAGCCCAAAGCCACCTGAGAACATGATGTGAATATCACAAACATCACAAAAGGTCCAGAGGAGCATAAATGACCTCAAAAGCAAGGACTGGAAAAGGAGGAAATCATCCCTTATGGCTATTCTGATTGACCTATGACAGTTGTGTCAGGAGGCTCAGTGAGCACTCAGGGATTTGTCCCTATCAGCTGTCCCTGCCCATGGCAGGGTGTTGGAACTGAATGATCTTAAGGTCCTTTCCGACCCAAACCATTCTATGCTTCTGTGATTTTTCCAGGTGAAGAGCACAAAGTTTGACTGAGTTTTGGGTTTAATAATTGAGGAAAAACCCTGAGAAGAGAAGCTCAAAAGTGGTATGTCTGTGACACGGGTGACAGAGGCGAGTCTGGGGAGCAAACTGTTATAAAGGGGATTTGGGAAAGCAGCACGCTTGCAAATATGCCCTTTTCATCTTACAGCTTCGAAAAAGCTTTCATATTAACCAAGTTAATCCTGGTGCTCTGCAAATAGGAGGGCTCTGTACCTTTCTGTCCATTTTATAGGCAGGGGAATGGAGAGAGCTCTATGGAAAAGCATGAAAATGCTGAGTATTCTCCCTTCTTCTTGTGACTTGCGAGCGCTGGTAACCAAGTCTCCTACTGAGAAATGAATGGGGTCAATCTGTTCAGTTCATCTGAGGGAAGGTTAGGAGGCAGCAGAGAGATAAAACAGCAAAGTTCAAGAGGTGAGAAGATGCAGCTCTGGTGATGGAGAGGCTGGGGCTGATCCTTCATTAGCTGGAGCCTCAGAGAGGCTCTTATGGGAAGAGGTGACCTGCTCTGACCACAGAGGCTGTAGGGGTTGATGCATAAACATGGTTTGTGTGAAATGATCTGATCTTTATGAAGAAGGTCAGGCTGGTTGGTGAAATCATTTCATATAGGTTAAAGCCTTAGAAAAATGTATCCGTAGTTGGTCATCCAGAAATGGAGGTGTCATCATCACTGATCACTTCTGAAGCCACCAGTGAAGGCACTTCTCCATCAGGGAGGTGTTGGTTAAGCTGGAAACAGAGGACAAGAGTGCTGTTGTTCTCATTACCTGGTGCATTCATTGATGGTGGGTAATCATTATCCAAACTTGATTTTACTGTGAACAGGAACAGCCTATGTTGTGGGAGCAGTGCCATTTCCCAAGCAGGAGGAATCCTGGTGAGAGGAGCCCACAGCTCACTGTGGAATTCAAGAGAAGGAATCCACCTGGATGCCTGGTCTTGGTTTCAGCTTGCTCTTAACCCACCAGGAAGACCCACTGAATCTATAGCCAAGTTCCTGATGCTCTTTCCTGAGGAATCTGGGGTTTCTCCTTGCAGTGTGATGGACCCGTCCTGAAAACAGTGAATGCTCAGTCTGGGATACTTGCAAATGCAAGACTGGAAGTTGGGAGTCTGGAAGTTCTGTGTTTGTGACCACTTTTGCAGTTGATCACATTGTGTGACCCTCTCTTCCCATCCCATAATCATCCATGATCTCCACTTGGATGATGTGGCTGGTTAGATACCAAGGAGGGACTCCAGCTGATAGATGTCAAAAGCTAGACTTTTCCTGGTGAAGTTGTGTAGTCTTCATCCTTGGAGACAGTGAAAACCCAACTGGACACAATCCTGGGCAACATCTCTAACTGATCCTGCTCGAAGCAGGGAAGGATTTGCCTAGATGGTCTTCTGAACTGTAATGGGATGTTGGCCCATTTCTCCAGCCTGTTGTAGTCCCTCTGGATGGCAGCACAACCCTCTGGTATATCAGCTACTCCTCCGAGTAGTGAGACCAGCAAACTTGCTAGGGATACACTCTGTCTCATCAGCCAGATCAGATGAAGGTGTTAAACAGATCAACCCATTGGCTCACTACCAGCATTATCACCTCCAGGTGTAAGAAGACCTTCCTCGTATTCCCAGAAGTGTTTTATCCTTCCTCATAGGCATTCCCAGTGTCTCATTTCATCTTCCCTGCTTTGGCTTAGAGCTATTCCCATGCCTTGTCCAACATAGATGAAGAGAATTTTTTCCTCCCTGTCTTTTTGCAGCAGCTTGGCACAGATTTGAAGGCTCAAGTTTTCCCATCAGTTTTCCCTTCTATAGGCAGAGCAACCCCATTTACTCAGGCTTTACTGGCAGGTCACATTGTCTTGCCCTGTTGTCAATCTCCAAGTTCCCCTTAGACTGTCTTTAGTCTCTGTCAGAATCTGTGCTGGAGCTTATTGCCTGCAGCTCAGGACTGTGCAGTGTGGGTCAAGCAAAAGGTTTACATCACCTGTCTAGAAGATTGTTGTGCATCCCATGATGACATCCCTGCTTTTACATGGAATGTCATTGCAGACTGATGTTCAGCTTGTGGTCTGTAGCATCCCTCCATCCTTCTCTGTGGCACTGGTCAGTTTTTCCCCATAGTCCATTAATGCTCTTGCTTGCTGCTTCTAAATTCAGGTCCCTGCACTTGACCTGAATTACATAGCATCTTACTCCCTTTGTCGAACATCACTTCTGGTCTGTTAGGGCTGTTCTGAATCATAGAATCATAGAATGGTGTGGGTTCCCCCAGCTTTATATCCTAAGCATGACATCATATAGTGTAGAATATCCCTTGGCTCATTTGGGGTCAGCTGTCTTGGCTGTGTCCCCCCTAACTCCTTGTCCACCCCCAGCCTACTCGCTGATGGGGTTGTGTGAGGAGCAGAGAAGTCCTTGACTCTGTGTAAGCTCTGCTCAGTATTAATGGAAATATCCCTGTGTTATCAACACTGGTTCCAGCACAAATCCAAAACACAGCCTCATACCAGCTACTATGGAGAAAATTAACTCTGTCCCAGCCAAAACCAGCACAAGTGCTCTCTAACCTATTTCTTCCATACTGAAATCTTCCCTTTCATTCCTACTACTAATAACGCTGGCCATGTGAATGTCCCTCTGTATGGAGACTGATGTGTGTAAGGGAAATCATAGAATAGTTAGGGTTGGGAAGGACCTTAAAGCTCATCCAGTTCCAACCACCTGCCATGGGCAGGGGCATCTCACACTAGACCATACCACCCAAGGCTATGTCCAGCCTGGCCTTGATGATGCATTCACCACTTCTTTAGGCAGCCTTTTCCAGTTCCTCACCACCCTCACAATAAAGAACTTCTTCCTTATATCCAACCTGAAATCTTCAGTTAATTTTGCCTTCCAGTATCTTTCCCAATCCAAGAAGCACGGACCAACTATGTCCTTGACATCCTGCATCCTGCTTTTACATCCCCTTCATGATTAACTTCTACCGGGTATATAAAGCAAGAAGTAGTCACATCTCATTACAATACAAATGCATGTCTCTGGCAGGATGGATGGCCTCTTAGTCTGGCTTGGAGGTGGTTGTTCCTTCATTTGTACTTTAGGTGATGAGGCTAAAGCTGTGATAAAACACTTTTTTCTCTCTCTTTCCTTTCCCCTCCTGTATCCAGTATCTCAGGCAATACTTGTTCCAATCCATACCAGCTGCCTTCACAGTGAATTGGACAAGTCTTCTTGAGGAGCAGTGGACAAAAGACTTAGGAGGTGCCATGGGCATGGGGAGGGAAATGCTTTTATTGCCAATCAAATGAAAGGCATTTAGATCTACTCTTCCATTTCCCTGTAAATATCTTACTGTGGGGCAGGAGTGTGGTTGCGGAGCTGTGTGAATAGCGGGTATTTCAATGGCTTAGTAGGACGGGGTGGGAGGTGGTTGTTGCTAAAAAGGATGCTTAAACTAAACCAAAATATTTCATTTTCTGTCTCTTTTTTTTTCTCCCTCAGAGGGAGAAGAAGTTTTAAAATGGAAGCTTTGAGAACGATAAATGAACTTGAACCATTTGGAGTGCTCTAAAAGCCATCCTCATCTTCCCCTTTAGCACCACTCAACCGGGGACAGAAATAGACGCATTCACTGTTCGCCAAAGGAACGCTTGCCCAGTTGTCATGAAGTCATTTTACAACGCGGTGTAGACTTTTCACTCCGTGTTTTGTTGTGTGTGGCCTTTAGGAAGTCATGGCAGCAAATGCTTCCACTTGCTTATCTCCAAAAAGAAAGGATGGGTCAAGATCAGCCTCTGTTTTCAAGCTGTTGGTTGTCCCGCTTCCCTGCTTGCAGTGGTTTTAATCTGTGGCCATACTTTGAGGCAAAGAAAGCATAAGTCATTATCCCTTCCCAGAAAGTTTCTTGTAATTGTCTTCTATGTGCCCTTAGAATGGTGAATGATTTCCTTATGTTCCCAAGTAGGAATTTTGCTGGATCTTTGGTTGGATTTTGCAATGGAGGTTGTGTTACTGTGGGAGATGTGGGCAAATCTGAGACCTAGGAGAGATAAGAGTTGTTCTTAAGTCCACTGCAGGCTCCCCAGGTGAATCTTCATCTTGTTTCTTGTAGTGCTTAGTGGTTGTGATAAGTGACTTCCATCAAGACATTATAGACTCCTTATTGCTTGATTATTGTGTTGTTGAGTGTCTTGGAAACCCTTGGTTTGCAGATGGCTTCTTTTAACTTCCCCTCTCATTTACTTCCATTGTCTCCTCAAATGCACACACAAATACACACACTCATCCTTCTCTCGGGCTATTTGGGCTATTGCAGGTTGGCTGCCATAGATTTATACTAAAGGTGGTTCTCCTAAAATGAAGGATTTATGGCTTAGGGGCACCTGTAGCCTTAGATGCCAATTACATGCGTACGTGGTACACTGGGACTGGATGGAGAAGCTGTACTCTGGATTTACTCTGCTTTTAATAGATTTAGCTCCATCCCTTGGTCTCTCAAGGCAGTTGTACTTTCATCCTTTTATATGTACCTGGCCCAATTAGGTGAGAATGGTGAGTGATTTCCTTTGGTCCTAAAGCTTCCCTGTGTGCTGAATCTCAGTGGTGAATCTGCTTGGTTGTGATTTTGAAAGATAAAGAGGAGACTGAAATACAAGAGGTGTCCGACACCATTAGGCTGTTCCCAGTGCAGTCCACAACTGGGAATTTCTCCATGGAGGACAAAAGGAAGAGTTGCAAATACACCACTGTGTCAGTGCAACCCAAAAGAGACTTGAGCCCTCTGCTGAGGCATCTGTCAATGCATACATCAGGATATCATGCAACATGTGGCCGTGTGTCAAGCAGCTCCTACAAGCTGACAACCATTCCCAGCATGTCAATGGGATAGTACCTTGTCCAGGCCATCTGCAGTTTGAGTACCCAAGCCCAGGATGGAGTACTGCATCTCTTGTCATCCAGCCTTACACCCCAGTATCTTTCTCAGCACAGGAAAGACATGGATCTGTTGGAGCAGGTCCAGAGGAGGCCACAGAACTGATCAGAGGGATGGAACACCTCTCCTATGAGGAAAGGCTGAGAGAGTTGGGTTCTTTAGCCTGGAGAAGGCTCTGGGGAGATCTTATTGGTGTCCTTTCAGTGCCTGAAGGGGGCTTATAAGAAAGATAGGGACAAACTGTTCCAGTGCCTCAGCACCCTCACAGTAAAGAACTTCTTCCTTATATCCAGCCTGAACTTCCCCTGTTTCAGTCTGAACCCATCACCCCTTGTCCTATCGCTCCAGTCCCTGATGAAGAGTCCCTCTCCAGCATCCTTGTAGCCCCCTTCAGACACTGGAAGCTGCTCTGAGTTATCCACGCAGCTTCTCTTCTCCAGGCTGAGCAGCCCCAGTGTTCTCAGCGTTTATATGTCTTTGTATTGATGAAATCTCAAGCTGCTTTTGTGGAGAGAAATACAAGTTTTGTATGGGTATAGAATGGTTTTGTTACATACATCTGGATTTCAAAATAAGGCCCACAAACTGCCCTGTGTTTTGCCCAGCACACACAAAAGTGAGCTCAGTCCATGAGCAAAACTGCACCAGCTTGAATCCTCCCTAAGCTGCACAAAACTGCTGAAACATGGGAATACTTTGACCTTCCTAAGGCATTCTGGCAAGGCAGGCCCAGCCCTTGGATCACTGGGAAAGAATGAGCCTTCCCTTTGTCAAAGTGCTGTCTTTCCCCTGCAGAGAACAGTAATCATGTTTCTCATCTGAATTTCCTCTAAAGAGGAGTTATTGCCCATGCATTTGATTTGTGAAGCAATTAAGCAGGTTGGGATTGTCTCCTCATACTTTTCCCATTTTCAGGCTCCATTGCTGGCTCTGGGAGATGCAGCGTATTTGTTCTTGCAGATAATGTCATTTCTACTGCTAAACCCCATAATTTCTGAGCACATGCATTCAATGGCCCATAAGCTCTGATTGTATTTTCACAGATGCCTTTGTTTCAGGCCAGAAGGAAATGTTATCATCATCATCTAGCCTGACCTCCAGCACAACACGGGACATAGACATTCACCCTGTAGTTTCGGTGCTGTGCCTTGTGATTTCTGCTTCAGCTGGAGACATGAAGAAACATCCATCCTTCCCTTCACTTCTTGCAGTAAGAATATTCCGTGTCACTAAGCAAGGCAATTCAGCTACTATGGTATGGAAACGATTTGATTGACCTGAGTGAGTATATTTCAATCACTACCTCAATTCAATATATATTCAATATATTCAATATTACCTCAAACTTTCCTTGATGTATATGGTGCTTTTCTGTGACTGATGAAGACTCAGTGTCATAGGTTTGGGTTTTTCACAGCAGCAAGTTTATTACTCTTGAAATTACTCAGTTCCAGCTGGTCAGGAAATGGTTGCATTTGTTTTGCAGGCATGAGGGCTTGTTCTGCTGCTTGTAACTGGCAAAGGAAAGGGCTGTGCTCCTGCAATCAAGTTCAGCATTTTCCATTCCTCAGGCTGGAACTTTCCAATCAATGTGAAATGAGACATTTTATGTCACAAGGATTTTGCTTCTGCTGTGACATTTTGATTTGTAATTGCTACCATTCGAACGTGTTTATTCTCACCTTTAAGGTAGGGAGCAGGAGGAAGTTTATACCACACAGAGACGTTTCCCTCTCGGACCAGGACCCAGATGTGCTTAGCAGGGTCCTTATTCCTAGCAAAAGATGCTGTGGATCATTTTGCTTCAAGGTAAAAGGTTCAGTCATCTGCAGATGGCAATATGCTAATACACCCAGGCTTTAAGTTTAGAAGGGTTATTTTCTTTCCCTACACAATATTTTAATTATGCTGTAGCTATAATTACTTGAGTTAAAATGGGATTTATAATGCATTTAAAAGCTCTTTTCCTGCGTTCTCACATTTGTCTAGACTTCTCAGGTGCTTGAGAGGAAAAAAAAGCAAGAATCAAGACAACTTAGTACGTGTGCACACTTAATGAAGCCCATACAGCCCTATGAGCAAGCTTCAGGGTCTGGATCCATTGCGTCTAAGCTGCAGAGTAACATGCAGGTAGGGTCAGAGGAGCCAGTTAAAACAGTGCCATACAAGGTGTTTTACTGCTTTTACATGAATTCCAACTCATCTCAGCCAGAAAAGCTCTTGAGTCTGTAATAGAGGTGAACAAGGGAGCTTTTTGAATTAACAGCAGCTTAAAGACTGGAAGTCAATGAGAGTTTGCAGTTCTCTCGTTGAGAACTACAACAGACTTAAGTCCACCTTGCTTTTAGCATGGACACCACTTGCAGCCTTAATTTGTTCCCCTGTTGTAGCATATTGCCCAGCACTGTCTCTTAAAAATCACTGTCCCAAAGACAACAGGAGCCCAAACATGCTCCAGCATCAGATATGGCCAATATCCTTACGCCACATGCCAGGCAGACACCTGAGGGTGGCATAGTTGAGAGCCATGGGATAACTGGAGAGGTGGATCTTTGAGCTGATGGAGACCAGCTCTCCCTGTGAAACACAGGCAAGTGGAAAGAGGAAAACTGGTACTGTGGTCAAATACTTGCATAAAAGTGTTATAAGATTGGATCCCAACTGTAGACTGGCTCAAATCTATGTGAAACGCAAGTTCTTTGGAGCTCTTCAGCTCAATTTCTTAATGTCCCTTTTGTGAACAAAGCTCCCAAATTACCTCCCAAAAGAGACCTCTTCATGCTTCAGTTATCCAACCTCAAGCAGGGCTAATGGGTGGCATGAAGAGCCCTAAACCTTGCAGTAACAAGGTGCAAAGCCCTCCCTCTGGGTTGGAAACCCCAATTTCTCCAGACAGCGACACATTGCCTCTGGCTGATTTGTGCAACTTTTCCAGCAGTCTTTGGACTTCATTGTTCCACAGCAAATGGTGGGGGTTTTAACTGCTGCTGCAGTGGCAATTATCCCAATGATGTGTCACTTGTAGATTTAGTGGTTAAGATCCTGCTAGCTGACACTGGCAATTTCTTGCGTGATAAATTCTAACAAAGCAGCTAAAACAAGCTGCTAATTCCGTACTGCTCCTGCTTTGGTGTTGATTAGAATTCCCAGTCCTGCAGAGCAGGCTGTAATTATTATTTTCTCCTAAGCTGACAGAGGAATCAAATATTAGACATGGTGAATACATCCCTGTTTATCTGAAAGGGAAAAATAGTGCAATTTCAGTGCCAAGAATGTGAGCCCATGGCCCCATTTGCAGGGTACTGAGATTCAGAATGAGAGATCCCATTTAGAATCATAGAATAGTTAGGGTTGGAAAGGACTTTAAGATCATTCAGTTCCAGCCCCCCTGCCATGGGCAGGGACACCTCACACTAAACCAT
>JANHGB010050892.1:0-19784 GCA_026283785.1 Coracopsis vasa | reverse complement strand
TCCAGTCCCCTGATCATCCTCGTGGCCCTCCTCTGGACTTGTTCCAACAGTTCCATGTCCTTTTTATGTCGAGGACAACAGAACTGTATACAATACTCCAAATGAGGTCTCATGAGAGCAAAAAAATCTAAACTTAAGCTAGAGCCAAATTATTTATGAAGCAGATATGAGATGGGTCACAACACCAGCAAATTAAGAGTATGGATCCTGTGAATTGCACTGGATCACTAGCTAATGGAGACATAGCTCAGTCTTTGGAGTATTTGGACTGATGAAATGGATATGAGTTTGTCCGCTTCCCACGATAAACTGAATAAAGAATGGGAAGTGTTGTGAAATTTAATCCAAACTAATGCGCTAAACCTCTTACCACATATTTCTGTGACATTGGTGGTCCTCACTGACATTTGTGTGTATCCACCTTCCTTAGACTATGCAGTTCTCGCATGTGGCCTTTCCTGCCCTCTCTTTTTTTCCTGGAGAACGTAAGCAATTTCCTTTGCCAGAACTGAAGCTGTTGGAAGTCAAACCAACAAACAGTGTTTTCCCACACCTTTTCAGACAGGATCATGTCCTTACTGCATGTTCCATTAGCCAGTATTGAGCAGATTTTATAGCACAGATGGTAGGACAATAAAGCTGAAGACTTTTCAAAAGATTAATTTGTTACAGTAGAGATTAAAGCAATTAACATCATACTACTACTGGCCCAATCTATATCTGCAACTATGTAATTTCCTTCAATCTAACATGATTTATGACAGAAAAGTGGACTCAAGATTGAAAAAATATGAATGCCTTTATGAACACTAATAAGTGGGGAAAAGCCTATGAAAAATGCATTTTGTATTCCTGAAATACTTCCTGAAATACCTCAAGGGATTTGATTTTAGGAGAAAACAGCCAATGAACTCAATTGTATGCTATTGCCTGCTATGTAGCACATTTATAGCCAACCAACCAGATGTCTTCAGGTCACCAGCGACTGGCCCTGACTTCCCTCCAACCATCATCTCAACAAAGACTAAACTTTGATGAAACCAGCTGAGATCTGTGGTATCATCAGTAGGCAACGATCCAACACTGCACACAGCCTCTCCTGCTCTGAAAGACTGCTACCAGAGAGGGAGTCCGACACCACGGATTGGATGAACTCAGCAGCTTTATAGGGATTGATCCATGCACTAAGGAAAGATCTCTCTCTCTTTGTGTGTGTATGGATATATATATATATATATGTATATATATATATGAGACAAGAGTGATGATATATTGAAAAATGTGAGATCGGAGCATGAAGTGAATGGTATGGAATAAGGGGTGGATACTGTCCTGGGTTCAGCAGTCGCAGTCATTTTTTTCCTTCTTAGTAGCTGGTGCAGTGCTGTGGTTTTGACTTTCAGCCTGGGAACAACGCTAATAACACCAATGTTTTTAGTTGTTGCTCAGTAATGTTTACTCTGACCAAGGACTTTCTGAGTCTCATGCTCTGCCAGGGAGGGGAAGCCGGGGAGGAAGCAGAGATAGAACACCTGACCCAAACTAACCAAAGGGGTATTCCATACCCCAGCACATCATGCCCAGTATATAAACCGGGGGCAGTTACCCGGAAGGGCTAGATCACTGCTCGGTGGGGCTGGGTATCGGTCGGCGGGGGGTGAGCAGTTGTATTCTCTTCCCTTGTTATTTCCCTTATCATTATTATGATTGATGGTAGCAGTAGTGGTTTGTGTCATACCTTACTTGCTGGACTGCTCTTATCTCAGCCCGTGGGAGTTACATTCTTTCGATTCTCCTCCCCATCCCTCTAGCAGTGGGGGGGACACGGGGGGGAGTGAGAGAGAGACTGCATGGCTGACTGATTTTAAACCACGACACAACCCCGAAACACACATCTGATAGCATAAATATAGCCAGGGAGATTAATGTATGTGTTAGGTCAAGCTGGACTACACCAATGCTTCTGATATTGTGACAAAGCGATACAGTCTCTGGTCTACCTGTTAGAAAAAAGCCACAGCTCACTGACCTTGGCAAAGCACTGTTTGACTTGACAAAACAGATGTGGTTGTTAGCACTACTTTCATTTCTCCTGAATGCAGTTCAGAGTCAAATGTGTCACAGAAACTGGCCCTGGCTGTCTATGAAACTCCACTGCTGGTCATCGCCTACTCACGAGGGTTTGAACATTCTGTTTTCTCTGATTTAAATCACTTCAGGAAATACTTTAAAGACATAAATAGCTGTTAGGTATCAAGTTTATTAAAAAACAGTGGAAATTGTGCTTCTTCATTCTATCTGCATATTTTGAATCGTTCATTTTTTGTGTGTCCATAATTGTATGTTAAAATTTTACTCTGAAGAGCAGCATAAGGACAGAAGAAATGGTAGAAAAATTTGAATTTAAGTACCTCTGGAAATCTCAACTAAGACCAAATTTCAGTTGCATGACATATACAATATTTATTGAATAAATTTAATGTACTAATAAGCTTCTTACACTGTATCATTAGTAAGAATTATAAAATAAATTACTAAGTGAAGCTCTGATAAGTAATTTTTAATTCCTTTATGCAACCATTGTCTGATAGAACACTTTCTGAGCTACTTTGTGTGTGTGCTTAGCTATTCAAGGGAAATCAACAGCTTATTCAATGCATTTAAGTTTTAGTTTGTAGCTTAAATGCTTTCACGAAAAATCCTTTCCTTATGGGGAAAATTAATGACTCATATTTTTTGATTAACTAACATAAACACAATGGAATTATAGAATAGAAAGAATAATGCAAGCCTCTTGAGCTTGAAAGAATAAAATTATCATCAACATAAAGCTGCATCCTTCCCACTCACTGTACTCTCTCATGTGGTTTTACCTGCTGCTTTCGTCTATTCTTTTTGAAAATTGTGTTTTAAAATAGCCTGCTTCCAGGCAGCTGTAATATTTAAAACCAGCACCAATAAGACACTATATGTTTCCATATATGAAGGTACTATTTTTAGTATTGAGGTTATGACAGCATATTACTTGTCCAAGAATATTAATGATCACTGGTAACAAAGCAACCAACCCTTCCCATTCAGAACTTAATTTATCCACAAAGCACAATAAATTACAAGAAACTAAAGTGTAAGATCAAATAGCCTTAAATTTTTTTTTTCCCTTATTACTTGATTATAGACTAAGTGAGGCACCTCAGCTCCTTCTGTGATCAACAGAGAGAAAAGAACATCAGAGAGATGTTCATAGTATGTGAAATGAATAATCTTCTGGAAATGTCTCTGAGGTGATGCAGCTTAGATTGGCAGTTCAATTTTTACATGGCTGCAATGAGCTGAAATGAATGCCACGCTAACTAGACAAGCTTTGTACAGGAAATCCTAAGGGGTTTCAGTGACATGACTTTGTCTTAGTTTTAGACTGCTCAAATATAGACTTAGTCTACTCAAATACAGACTAAACTTCATGTAGTTGTTATACCATAATTAGGATCAAAGTTGTTCTAAGGCCTGGCTGAGGCCACAGAGACACTTGGGCACAGGGGTGCCTCATCTGAATGCCAAATAGGCTTGGGTAGAGTAAGCCTTTACCTATGGCAAAGTTCAGCCAGTGGGGAAGCATGCTTGAAGATGCTCACTAGCAGTGCTGAGGGACCTGAGCGCATCGTTTGAGAGGAACGTAGGCACCTGTGACCACTGTGGCAATGAAGCAGCTTTTCTCCAGCCCACTGAAGGAAGGCTAACTCCTAAATCCTGTGAATGCATAACAAACATCTAACCTCAGTCTTAGATCCATGGGGCAAAAGTTAGCCCCTGGGACCAAAACTTCCCTCCTAAACCAGGGCTGGGCTTGCTGCTCCAGGCTAATGAAGACTTATACTACTGACTGGAAATGCACTGTTTTTTCTTGATGTAGCATGTCTGCTTCAAGCTGGCTTTTGTCTTTAGGTCTACAGACATTTTAGTAGAGTTAATTCTGATAAAACTTCGTCCCTTGTATTTGCAAATAAAGCAGACTTTAACATGAAGTGTACAAAAACATATTTTAAAGTAAAAAAAAATACTGTCCATCTTGACCTTAGACTAAATTGTCTGAATGTATAAGAATCAGGAAATAATGCACCATTTGAATTTGAATATTAAACATATTAGTCCCTGGCAACTCAGTTACCATGAGGTCTGTAATTAACACTGCCTCTCCTTCAACAAAATGGGACTCTGCTGGCTTATTTCGTCAGCAGGTTTGTACACTTGTTATTTGGCACTTGCTATTTTGTGTCACCATAGAATAAAAAATACTCAGAAGATGGCTTCTCCCACACCTATTTGTAGAAATGAACACAGAATCGTTGGATTATAGAATGGTTAGGGCTGGAAAGGACCTGAAGATCATTTGCTTCCAACCCCCCTGCCATGGGCAGGGTCACTTCACATTAAACCATGTCACTCAAGGCTCTGTCCAACCTGGCCTTGAACACTGCCAGGCGTGGAGCATCTACCACTCCTTTGGGCAACCCATTCCAGTGTCTCACCACCCTCACAGTAAAGAACTTCTTCATATCTAACCTAAACTTTCCCTGTTTAAGTTTGAACCAGTTACCCCTTGTCCTATCACTACAGTGAAGAGTCCCTCCTCAGCACCCCTGTAGGACCCCTTCAGATACTGGAAGGCTGCTACAAGATCTCCATGCAATCTTCTCTTCTCCAGACTGAACAGCCCCAGCTTTCTCAGACTTTCTTCATACAGGAGTTGCTCTGGCCCCCTGATCATCCTTGTGGCCCCCCTTTGAACTCGCTCCAACACCTCCATATCCTTCTTATGTTGAGGACACCAGAACTGCACACAGTGCTCCAAGTAACATACTTTTGTATCTTCTTCTTCCTTTTCTTATCTGTTCAAAGCTGCCGAAATGATGTAATTTGAGATAGTTTAGGCAGTTATTTTTCAGGATGGTAGGTCGGTTTTCACAGAGAAAACTTACTGAAATTAGTGGGCTTATGAGGAAGAGCTCCTCCAGCTTTGGAGTGCACAATCTGACTGTGCATATCTGTAACATCCCTAATAAATTCAATAAAACCCATCAATATTCATCCACTTCAAGAACATGTAATTGAAAATGCAACTTTCTTTCCCCCTTTATACAGTTATTGGAACTAAGAAAGCCAAATGAGTAGGTCAAAGGAGTTCTTCATAAGTTTAGATTACTCTCTCTAACAATATTGCAAGGTCGTGATCAGGTTAGCCATTTAAATTGTTACTGTCCGTTTCTACTGCTATGCCCACAAGGGGGACAATAAATATCTAGTTAAAAAATCCTCTCGGTTACTTACATAAATGGCACCTTTTCCACTGTGCTCATCTCTGCTGGAAATGGCCGGTTGATACCTTCTGGCCACATGTGTAGCTGTGACTCTACTGTTTGATTTTCCACATCCTCAGCTTTAATTATGCTTTATTCAGCTGTAGCTGTTAACTGAGCATGGGGAGGCAAAGACAGCCCTGACGTGCACACTGTGCAACAGCTCTGGATGCTTCACATCAACTGTCAGTAGTGTTGACTACTTAAAAGTTGACAGCTGTTAACCATTTTTGCCCTTTGAACTGGGAAGTAGAAATCATGTCATGATTGACATAATTTCTTTAGTGAGCTTATCCTGATGTCAAAAATGGAATATGCTTGGGAGATACCATTGCTTTTCCTCTTCAAAAAGAAATGAAATGAAAAACATATCTCATAAGCCCAGTAGACCCTCTTTGCAGTGGTCTGATTGTCAAGTTTGTAGTTTTGGCCCAAATTGTAAAGAGGGCAAGCACAAATCTGGGTGGTTGACAGGCTGCATAGAAATATTTCATCCTTTACACCAAGATCCATGTCAAAGTTGTTACACCACTGCTACACATTATTATAAACAGGATTTTCTCCTGTTGATCTGTATAAGGTCACCAGTTTGTGGGTGGAGGCTCAAAGGGAGGCTTGTATTTCCATTGTTTGTGGCTGTGAATTTTAAATAGGAACATTGATGCAGAAATGACTGTTAATATGAATCTTTTTCATATATCATCTTGGCTGTACCCTGAATTTAAGAAATACAGATTTTATGGCTGGAGGTACGGCAACTCTCTGATATTCAACCAGCATAAAGACAATGCTGAGATAAATGAAGCACATGTTCTCTACAGATTATAGTAAGAAATATGTCTTTGCATGGTCTTAAAGAGAAGGGAAGAAAGTGTGGATGTGGTCTAGGCCTTTTAATTCCTCTATTAGGGGGACGTTTAGGACACCTGTGGGACTCAGTGTAGCCTAAGAGCAAAGAAATCCCAAACGCCACAACCTTGTTTTTGAAAGAGACAGAATAACCCACTTGCCAGTTACTGTCAGGCATGAAAATATTTTTTCCATTCATGTCCATCCTCCATGCTGCTGCTCCACAAAACCAAAAAGCTGAATGGAAATCCTGTCATCACATATATCCATCTCCAAAAATAGGACCTACTATGTGGCCTTGAGAGCAAGTGGTATAGCAAAGCTTGCCATAGCTAACTCCCTTCCATGATCCAGACAGCCCAGATCTGTCCAGATTACATACTGGAAATAATTCCTGGCTCATGTTATTCCTCAGACCTTTCCTGGGCATTGCCTGACAGTTGCTACAGCCCTAAAGCTAACCCTGTTGTGCCTGTAAGTCTACTTGGAATGAAAACGTATGGATGATAGGGACCATGCTGAGCTGGTGTCCTGGCCCTGTTACTTTATAAATTTGCACTTGCCTTTGTGCCTACTGCATGTCTTTTGCTCTGTTTTGCCTCCAGGCTGGTCCATAATATTGGCTGCTTCAATGTCTTTATGAAAGGATACGTGCAGAGCAGATGATATGACTACTTTAAACCTCTACTTTTCTCTTTTTCTTCTTATTTGTTGTCTCATAAATAATTTAGTTTAGCCCTGTTGTCCCTCACAAACCAAGAGATTTATTTTTATTTCTTATTGGTCTTCAATCCATTGGTCAAAGGTGCATGATTGGAGTGTTGATGTACTGTGCATGGATAAAAAAGATTTTTTCTTTCAGAAAATTCTTCCAAATTCTAGTTATTCAAGTATATTTTATGTTGCAAATAGCAATGATTTTAATGTTCAGCAATGAACCTATATTCCATTTATTTCCTTGCTTGAATTTCATTATAATTTGTACTCTCTAATATGTCCCATCAATGAGTTCTATGTTTTATTATATGCTGTGCAGAAAAAAAGTAATTCTTTTTAGCTATAAATCTTCTAGATCATTATCTCACTACTTGTCCTCAGGATATTGTGACATATAGTGAACTATCCGTCCCTACTCACTTCCATTGAATCTCTGCGGTCTGTATTTTCTGGATCTTTATCATATCTTCTTGTTACTTTTAGGCAATGAGTTTTAATTTTTTTAGTAACTCTTTAAGCTCTCTCACATCTTCAGGCATTATTCTTACCCTTTTGATTTATTTTGTTGATATAGATTTTCAGGATTGTACTGAATCTTTCAGATGTATGTGAACCATCACAAACTGGCAGAAAATAATGAATCTGTTTTGTCCTCAGTTCTTAATAGTTCTAAAAAATAGCTTACCTGTTTTTTATATTTATTGAGGATTTGACCTTCCTCCACTTGACCTCTAGAATACAATCATTGATTATTTCTATTCTGCATTTTCACACAGACAAGTTATGAAACAATGGCCTACTACTTTTTCTTTTTCACAAGAGGGTGATATTTTTTAAGTGCTTCAGGATGAGGTTTTGTTTATTGCAGTACTTTGAGAAATAGTCACATCATGTCCTGAAGGAGTCTATTTAGGTAACAACAAAATTCAGATTTTACTCCCCAGATTTCACGGTTCTGGGAAGTAACATTTGAACATTGTTTGAAATGATTTAATTATTTGACTTCTTTTCTATCTTTCTGAGTCCTCAAGTGGACCATTCAAATGATTTTCAAAGTGAACTGCATCTATTTTCTTGTAACACCATACTATAAATCAAAATTTAGTATGTGAGTTTCCTTTTTATTAATTGTTCTCATTTTTTCTTTTGTATTTTAATGTATAAAATTATAATTATTTTCTTTGGCTTCTCACGTAAGTCAGACTTCCTGCCAAGAGCTGAAATGATTTCACAATTGTTGCAGAATCAAAAAATGGAGAAATTCTTTTGAGCAGCTTTCTTTTCCTCTCACATGGTTACAAAGAACTATACAATATCCAATGGAGAAAATGCCCCTTGCATTATATTTAGTAGGATATATTTTAGTAACAATTATTCTTAAACCTACCTGTATATTTTTCTTCATTTTAATAAAATCTGTTGAGGTGTGTATGGTATATCGCAAAGTTGATAATTATGAATTTGGGGCGAATACTACTGATTGCAGTTCAGTTCCTTAACTTTCAGCACTCCCATGAGCAGCATGCTGTACTCAATCTCTTGCAGCTACAGCATGCCAGTATAGCTTGACTTACATACTGTTATGGTTCAGATAGGTAGAAACAACTAAATTGTGAAGACAGATACTGCAGGTAAACCCAAACAGGCTGATGCTCAATCATCACACCTGATCTGCCTATATTAAAACTATGTTTCTAAATTATAAGTTGTGCATCCTATATGGCTAGAAAGATAGAGAGTTTGCTTTGGCGAAGCTAAAAGGATATAGTTCAGGTGATGTCAAAGTTGTCAGAAATATTTGTGTTCATACCATAATAAGGGTGATGATGTACTTATTCTAGGTAATAAATCATCAACTCATATACTGAGCCAGGTAGGTGGAGAGCTTTTGAAGGATCTTCCTGGGGCCTTCTCTACTCACAAAACAGATCCCCTTGAGAGATGAAAAGGTTTTCCTAATGCCAGTCATTTCAAAATTCAGATGAAGTAGCTTCATTTGAGTCGTGAATTAATACAGGTCACTTACATTTCCCAGTATAAACAGGTCCTGCTGCACAAAGGGGTAATGAGCAAAACCACTGTGGTCTTGCCCATGCTTTTTAAGAAAGAAGATGATCACAGAGGAAATGAGGAGCTGTGAGTAGCAGTAGCTCTAAGAGGCATAGTTAAGTGAAGCCTTTTCTGCCGAACCACCTCTTCAAATCAAAAGTGCTCCCATTTAATGTTCCTCAGCAATAGCTGTCTGCTGGAGATTTGACTTAGCTTGCTTAGAAGCATTTGTGACTGTGAGACTGGAGTAACTGGGGATTCATAGGGGCAGGGGGATGTTGCTATGCTGGGCCCCTATTACTCTTTCTCTTCTTGGCTAAATGCTGTTCACATCCGTAATAGCTTCCAGTGGATGAACTTCACAGCTTGAAGTTGATTCCTCAGTATGTCAGTGATACTGAGATCAGCGCACTGTATTTTTTTTTTAATAAAATTTCATTTTCAAAGGCGGTGAAAATATCTAAATTAAATTAAGTGCCTTGTTTGTTTCTGGCCCTGTTCAGAGTCCTTGTATGCAATAGCTGCAATCTGACCAGAATTCTTTATTTTGGGAATCACTTTTCTAAAAACCCTTAAGGTATGTCCTAATGGAAAGACTAAATTAAACAGATTTCCATTTTGCCTCAGCACAGGTTCCCCAAAGGGACTTATTTATCTAGTTGCTGTAGCCGGATCAAAAGCCACCCCTGTGAGCCTCCAGGAACAGAGTTCAGAAGCCAGTGTGCTGAGACGACTGGAATTAGACAAGTCAGGAAATTTCAAGACAGTCTGCCTGGGACACTTATTGAACAGTCACCTGCTGATAGAAAGTGCCTTCTACACTTCGGATTTCTAGTGCAAAAAATGTCTTCTTTTTCCTAAAAATCTAAAACATGTTGGTTCTGTTGTGTTTTGGCTTTTTTAATTTTTTCAGGAGTTACCCTCTTCCACAGTGATATATAAATGGCCTACTATCCAGAAGTGAGAAAATTTCCCTCTGTGGCCTGAAAGTATCCAAGCCCACATTTTCAAATTTCCATTTACAGCTGTTGCTGTGGAGTGAGCATTTGGTTGTAGATGACAGGTCTTGTTGCTGAAGCCCTGTCGTTTCTCCCTGCAAGGACCCAGGATACGTGCGGAAAGACTAGAAATACAGACAGAATGTGGAAGCCAGGGCATGAGTCTATAGGCAGTAGATTTGCATTCCAGCTATTTTACTGGAAAACAGGCTTGGCATGCCCCTGAGGAGAGGTAAGCGCAGCAGTGGCTCAGGGTGCAGGGAAGGGATCCTGCTGCAGCCCTGCCTGAGAATATGCCCTGCAGCCTTTCCGCACAGGTCCCAGAACAGCCCAGCTCCTCTGGCCCCACTGTGCTACTCACCCTGACACACTCAGCGGCAGCATCCTGTTGCTTTACTCCTAAAAGAAACAGTGCTGCCCTTGCCAAGAGGTCCCAAAGAACCAAGAAGATAGTTTGAGTTTGTTCCTAGTGAGAACTGCTGGGAGAAGAGGACTGGGGAGCAAGAGCACAAAGGGAGGAAGGTTATGAGTAAAGGAGGGAAGATAGAGTATCCGCTGCCTTTGCCTCTCTGCCAAACATATCCATAGTCTGCTACAGAGGTCTCTCTCTCAAACTATCCAGACTACTCTCTCCTACCCAGACCTCTGGGGATGCCTGGACCCTTCTGACTCCTGCCTCTTGCTCTCCACCCCATGCATGTCTCCTCTGCCATCCTGCTTTTAAGAGAGCAAACTCCAAACTGCTCAAAACATCCTCTCAGCCCTCTTTTTGCCATCCACACACAATTATGCTCCTACCAGTGCCCCTCTTTCATCCAGGTCTGTTGCCTTCTCAACATAAAATAATTGTACATTTAGGCATTTTCAAACTAGGAAGTAACTTTGTAGGATATATATGCAACACTTTAACCATCTTTCATATGATTTACAAGCAATGTTTAAATGGCATTAAAGATTTTATTTTGCTTTATAAATCCTGGTATAGGATTCTTCTTTTGTACTCCATTCAGAAAAAAAAAACTTATGAAAAATGTAAAGTGACTAAAAAAGAAGACAAAATATGGTCTTAATTGAGAAATTAATGCAAAGAAACACTCTTACTGCAGAAAACCTTGGTGATATATTATTTTTTTGTGTTGAATCAGTAGTGAACCTCAAAGTCAGTTTAAAATAATTCTAATTGAATTCCCTATCGGATGTATTTGTCAATAGAATAATAGCATGCATCGGTGGGCTTTAGCCATTTTTTTTCTTTCTTCTCTATTCCCTACTATTTGGCATTTTATGAACCATGCTTTTTTTTTCTAAAAGAGTCAGAACCCATTGATTTTTAAAGTAACCTATGGAATTCTGCCTTGTGAGGTGCAAAATGAACATGGAAAATCACAAAATGTGGTAAAAAACCCTGTGGAGTCCTCTCTAATTATCTGTGTTCCTGAAGGATACCCAGAAAAGAAAGGCACTTGAAAGACAAGGCAACAGTTTCTATGGAAATGTAAAATAACCTCTCTCTAAAAATTCCCACATAAAACCAGTTAGGCTGGTTGTATGAACTATGTTATATATGGTACCTCTTTCCAAATGGAAAACGTGTCAACTTTGAACTCTAATAATGACATGGAATACTGTTAGTCAAATGAATAGAATCTATATGTGCAGCTTTAGTAGCTCAACTTGCAAAAGACAGGTAGGTCATGCTGTCCTGTTCATGTATGTGACCATGTTTGTCTAATATTTTTTAGATCTTGCTGTCTTTTTGCATACAGTGCTGTTTAGTTACCATTTGAGTTGTTTTCTGGTTCACTTGTCTATTGATCAATAAAATCTGACTTTTTAGCACTGGACTGCTGTGAAAACTGCAGTCACACAACCTATTTGTAATGAAGTTCTGAAAGCACTCATGAGCTACCTGGCCAATGAGTTTTGTTAAGAGGCCTCATTGTCCTGCCTTACAGTCCTGAGTCCTTTGCAAAATTTTAGGTCACTGAACACTTAAATGCAAGCCCCAAATGCAAAACAATCCAAAACCACTGTATGGATTTTATAACTGAGTTTTTTTGCAATAGCAGCAGCAAAGTATGTTTGAAGGTCTGCAAGTTATGCTAAGATGAATGCAAACCAATGAATCATTAAGCAACAAAACCAGAGTAAATACAAATGGAACATATTTCATATTCAATTTAAACTGTTCCTTTTATAAATGAAATTGAAAAATCTTTCTGAAAGTAATTTAATTGTCTTGGCCCCTGAAAAAAAGGTGACTAAGCATAAAGGCTTGAACTATGGTCTCGCTCTGGTGGTGTTCTTGCAGTTTGCGATACAACTTTAGCTTCAATGAAGTTGGTGACATAATTACTGATCCCTTCAGTGTCTGGGACTGTGAGAGATCCTGGTGAGAACTGCTATAGAAAATCCTCTGGTTCTGCCAGACAAGTAAAACGCTGTGTTTTTTCTATTATAAAAGCAGGTAATAAGTTAACATCCTTGAGAGCAGTAGCTTAGCTGCAGAAATAACACAAAAAATAGCAAGCAGTCTTAATTCACCATAACTTTAAGAGTATAGTTCTCTGAAATGAGTCTTTCCATGAGTTCTGAACACATGGATATAAATAATTGATAAAAACAACAAAACCAAACCTTAAACTTCATTTGCCATTGTACTTTTTCTTACTAGGTGATTTCCTCATCTTTGAGCAGTTCAGGCTCTTTCTGTATGCATGCTTTCAAACACAGAGCAGAACTCATATTTCTGCTGCATTTATTTTAATCAGAACCTGCAAGATGAAGCCCCACCTAAACTACCTCTTGTTTACATACCTCTTACTGAAAAAAATAACCTCTGTGCAAATGAAGTCTGATTTGCAACTAACCTCTTATACACTGTTCAGAGAAAAATAAACCAAGGAAATCTCATTAACAAATCTTCACTGATGATAGTTCTCATAGCTGGCTTGATAGCAAAAATGGTACATTTTTATCACAGTTATTGTACTGGGTTTGTGTGGCAAGATTTTAGTAATCATACAAGTAAAAATAGATCTCTATTGAATAGCTATTCAGATTATGAAGCCTTTATTTTGTTTCATAATCCTCAGTAGGAGAGAATGTAGTATGGAAGCAAGCGATTTTATTGACTGCTTTTTCATATGAAACTAAAAACAATGCTCTACAGTATTTGAAGGACAATTATGTCACCAGAGAATGACAGGCCTGAAAATTAGTTTTTAATTGTGAGTAAAATTATATAAAAGCTGATCTGAAGCTTTATTAATAGAAAGCTAGAAGATGATAATATAATTAATACCAATCAACTAATACTAAAGACCTACTATTGAGAATATGCCCTGTCAAAACAACTGAATGTTACTGCAATATTGCTGGTTTGGTTTGCTTGGAGATGATACACAAAAAAACTAATTTCATAGCATGACTTTTTGATGAACAGTCTAAAACAATTTGAAGCTGACAAGTGTTAATTAGGTACTTTGCATGTTTAAATTGTAATTTGAGAGAATTATGCTTCTGCAGGGTATTCCAAGAATCATTTCTCAGCTAAAGATTAGTGAATGTTTTTACTGGCAAACTGAGTGCGAACACTGTCAGTTCCCTGTCTATATAACCAGACTCATGCCCAGTATCTTTTATTCAATATACAATTATCAGATGTAGTTTCTTAGTATTGTTTGACTATTAAACTATGATAATTACTGTGTGTCCTATTTTTTTTTAAGTAATAAAGAGAACATGTCACTTGGGAACCAGGATGACTGTGGGGGAAAGAGGAGCCCGAATTCCCCCACCTGCAAGTGCAAGCTACAAGGAGATCAGAGGCAGAGCTCAGTCCTGGCCACAGGGTCTTCCCTGGTACCCACTGTGTTGGTCCTCAACCTCCTTATGAGCTCCTCTCTCCCTTTCCTCCTCTAGCACTGGCACCATTCTGTGCACAAAAAATTAATTAAGCACTTTTAATGTTAAGGGAATAGGCTATAGATGCTGGAACTGAACTGCTGCAAACCAAACTACATTGGTTAGAATTAGCTGTTTTCTTTAGTGTCTTGTGTTAATGATCAGATAAACTTAATGGCCAAAGGAAGCAGATCACTCTCAGACTCTTGGACTATGTATGTGCTGCTAAATATAATATGCAAGAAGCTGTTCTCTCGTCCTGTGAGCAAATGGCATATCACAGCTCATGTCCTTACAGTTAAGCACTTTTCTTGAAGCACAGCCAGGTTGTGCATGTGTCAGGGAATCCAGCAGCAGTTGAGTAGGATGGACAATGACACACCAGTGTTTGAGCTCATGTTCAGATCTATCTATCTAATGCTCTTGGCTTTTTTAAGCTGACTAAGCAAATCACATTAATGTAATAAATGGAACTAAAAATTACCTTTATTGGATCAGTTAAAAGCATCATTGACACTCTCTGGAAAAATGTATGACTGATGGACACTTAAAGAATAATTCATGTCATGACTGTAAATGATGAGTACTAGATAGTCAGAAGATGGTCTTATTTCTGGCAACAGAGGATCTTGCTTTTAATAAGGCATAGTCAGTCACCTATGCCTGAGTTAACAATGAAACTGGAAATAAGAAATGTTCAGGGGATACAACATTCCATGTAAAATAAAGAGATTTTTCTGAAAAATACAACACCCCAAAAAACACACCCATAAAGCAGTTAAACTCTACTCTAAGGCAGTAGATCCAGTCTTACAAGTTTCTGAGGTAAATGGAGTCTGTGATAACAGGATAAATCATGACTGGATTACAAGCCAAAACTCATAGATATGTTGAGGAAACCCAGAGTTAACACTTAGACAAGGAGTTAGAATATGCTGAGAAAGAAAATCTCCCAGTCTTGACTGAAGCTTGCCCTATGACACAAGATCAGCACTGAGAGCTAAAACTACTGAAGTCAGAAGCAGGTTGAAAGTCACAAATAACTAAAAGTCTGAGTTCCCTAGGAAGAGCACCATGTTCTGCCCAAAACAGCATCCAAATGTGATCACTACAGCAATGTGCATCAGGTAGGGAGATATCTGAAGCACCCTGGGAGCATAAGCATGGTCAAAGAGGTTGACAGCTTTGTTGGCTCTCATTGTCCTCAATCCTCATTGGTAAGGTAATTGCAAGCAATGAAGAAAACAGTTGCCATGAAATCAAGTGGTGTGTATTTATTTTAAACAGGGCATATGTACATGCATGTTATATCAGAAATAGCAGGACCAGTACTGAAGGAAGAGATACACTGACCAGAGGTTTCGGATAACTTAATTCTTCTAAGTAGATTTTTTAAATTGTATATTAACCATACTTTCCCCCATTCCTTCCTCCTCCATGCATGTATCACATACAGAACTGTCCATGAAATGCATAATAAAGAAGGCTTGATACTAACAGGTTGAACTCTGACTGCTGCTATGCAAAAGTATCCCTCTCATGAGTGAAAACTGGATAAACAGGACTTTTGAGAAGAGAATGTACTAAATGAACTCTCACAGGGTAATTCATGTGCTTGCTATTATCTGCATTTTTGCTTTATCTAGTTTTACCCAATTCTCCATTACCCTGATAACTGAATGATGACTGTGTACACTTAAAACTCATTGCTTAATGGGATAAGTTCTTTTCACAGAATGTGTAAAGACCTAAATGCATGCTTTTGTGAAAATGGGAAAGCTGTAATTATGACATTATTGGAAAAAAAAGCGATCAATAATGGATTAAATGGGTGTCAAGGTATTGTCAAGTCAGAGCTCTCACGAAGAAGCAGTGAATCAAAATAAGAAAAAAACTGGAGAACTTGCAAGAGAATAGAGAATCTCTCAATAAAGAGTAGATGGGAACTGCAGGAGTTTTATGTAAAGGAATATATTCACATAATTTTGTATATTGACTCTGTATTTTTGTTTGTAGGTGTTGGACCTATAGCAGAAAAGGATCCATGGAAGATCAATGGTTGCATTACAAAAACACATGGCAGTGAACCCTTCTGGTCTTCATCTCTGTATCATAGCAGAACTGTAGGAAGCTACAGCAAATGACTTTTTTCCTTTCAGCATTCCTAGACAGCACAAGCATTGTGAACTTTTGAAAGTTACTCCAACTCTGTTGACTGACTTAGAGAATTTAAGATCATGGTTCACCTCAGATTTGGGCTCAGATTGTCACTCATGCATTTGTGTACTACAATGCTGTTGTGTTGGCCAGAACATGGAAGAGAGTAGAGAGTAGAATCATAACTTTCCTGGGGTATCAAAGAGTCACAATTTTCACTGAGCAGTTACTACTTCTCAGTGTCCAGGCTTTCCATTTCTGTAAAGGTTTGGAAGGGTGCTACGTCACATTTTGATTGTGAAATGAAAGTGGATGTTCTTATACTATATATAGTGAAATACATGGATATTATTATAAAAAAAGCATGCAGAGAAGTTGTGACTGTCAACTTTGAGGACTACCTATGTCATATGATGGCTTCCACTTGGATAAAATATGTATCTATACCTACACTAATGCTTGTTTATTTGCAGAGATAGTGAGAACTGGTTGAACGCCCTGTAGTATATCAGTGAAAACTCTCTGTTTCTGCAAGCTAGAACTAGCAAGACACACCTTGAACAACATGAGAGAATAGTAGGCGAGCAACGTACCTTTCACACATTAATATGCATGGCGTAAGTTTACAGTATGTTGAGGACAGTGTAGATATATGCCTTGGAGGTCATGGTGCTACTCAAGAGGAAAGTGTTAATTTGGAAATACAGTTTTGGGTAAGACACTGAAATGCAGCCCACTCTTCATCTAGCTGTTCTGAACGTGCTGGTTGATCGTATGTCAGATGAACGTTCAAGTAATTTGAACAGTATCATTAAGGAAAAGCAGATAGGACAAGGCAGCCTGTGCCAACATTGCTAGAGCTGGCTCTTTCTTTAACATCGCCTGCATACTTGATGTTGGGAGAGACATTACAGTTTGCACATTCCACTCTTACTGGTGAGCTTCATCTCAGATTAACAGTCGTTGAAAGAAAGCTATATAATTTATGAGGGGAGTGAATTATCTCTCACTTAGCAATTCTGCACAAACCTTTAGCAAGCAATACAACTTAATCCATATTTTCAGAAGAATTGTACCAGTATTTCTTCTCTTCCTGGGGTCTATCATAATATCATTTCTGGGTTTCTAAAAATAGAATAATGGAAAAATGATTAATGCAAGAAAGAAAGAGCATTCCTTATTTAAATCCCATCCTTATCCTCCTGTTATGACCTTGTTATCTTTCTAAAATAAAGAACTTAGTTAATAGAAAAAGACAACTGTTTTATAAAACCTCATAGCTAAAATTATTTCACTACATTTAAGAGATAACCTAAAACAAAAATTAAGATGTCAAAAGTTTTTAAAATTCTATAACATTTTCAGAATGATATAGATATGATATTTCTTTTTTGCCTTTGTTAAAGGTTTATGTAGCAGGATTTGTTATTATATACTACAGTTTCTAGAATTTCTGATAAGCCAGTCTTTAAATGGGATGACTTTCAAATCTAAAATATAATAAACTTTCATATCAACCTTTTTATATATTTTATTTACTTGGATTTTCCCCACACACATCTCCAGACCCTTAGGCCATTTTCTTAAAATATTGAATTACATTATTTAAATAAGTTTTCCAAATGTGGGGTGATAATTTCAGTTTTGAGAAGTAAGTGAACCTAAATGGGAAGTTTCAAGAAAAGATTAGGCATGAACTTGTCAGGAATAGTCTAGGCAGCTATAGTCTTAGTCTCAGAACAAAGTTATGAATCATATAACATGTTGAGGGCCCATACAATTCTACCTTTTCATTATCTTTCTCTTTTTTTAAGTATAAGCAACCTTGGGCTAATGGTATCAGAAACTTACCTTGAACTAAAGTTGTAGTATATTATGGGAGGAGTGTAAATTAAAATTAGGCTGTTCATTCTCAAAAGATGCAAGAACTATTTTGCTGAAGTAGTTCTTTTTTTGTTTGATTGTTTGTGTTGTTTTTAAGAGGACATTTGAAACTTGAAAAATCTATGAAGTTTCATTCTAGGAATTCAAATTGCACAAAACATTACCTTAAAATTCATTATAACTTTGACATAAAAATATAATTCATTCTAAAATACATTGTACAATCAATTATGATGTCAAATAAAAATTGGCATCTCTCAAGTGCTTGCTACGTGTAATCTTCTGGGAAATTTTGGTTCTTTATAAGTACTAATTTATTATTTTTAGAACACTCTCTTGCAGTAAGTATTAGCTGTAAATATGGGGAAATTGGTGTACATAACAACTAGAACATGAAAAATATGGAGGAAGTTGGAGTCGAGTTGTTAATAGAGTCCTTGTGTCCCTGAAGCAGAAGAAATTTTCCCCATCTTATGAGGGAGCAAGAGAGTCTCAAAGAAAAAAGAAAATTAAAAAAATGGGGTTTTATTTGTCTCTTCCTACAACTTTTAGTGTAAAGGTGGATTGTTGAGTGCAAAATTAATGCATGTATAAAGGCAAATGGATCCTAATTGGAACATGAGGCCTTTATTGAGGGGCCGTATATACCCAGAGATACAGTCTGAAGCAACCTGGAGATGAAGAGTAGACAATCAGAAGGTTAAACTAAAAGTTATGTATATGGACTCTGATGTGCCCTTTCCATTTCAACCTAGAATTACATCTTCCACCTTATTCTGTTTCATAAGATCTTCATTTCAAAATGTAATTTAAAGGATAGCATCACCTTATGTGAACACTTCTAACCTGGAGAAACCGTGGAAGGTAGGGATGCTGTTTTCAGGAAAGGGACATTGCAGTTACCTTTCTCCAGCTGTCTCTTGGATGCTGGTCACATTCAGATCGGATGGTCACCCGACTGTTTTCACCAAGGCAGTTCAAAAAGTTGAAAAGAGCTGGTTAACATAAGAGCAGATGATCAAACACCAGGAAAGTGAGAGTTACATAAAGGAAAGGGCTGAAGTGCTTGCCAGCTCACACAGGGATTCTGTCCTGTCTTGCTAAGCCTTTCCAGACTCTGCATGTCCACCATGAATGACTGTATGAAGCAAAACCATCAGGAATCTACACCTGTAGCAGGGGTTGCCTTCCATAGTATTACAAAGACTTTGTGATCAACACTTTTGCCTGTTGCACCTTCTGTTCATGAACAGAACCCTAATAAAATGGCATAAACAATTAATTTTACATCAGGAAAGCTTTAGGCAAATTACAGGACATGGACACTAGTTAGAACTTTAATATTTTGCTCTCATTTTACCCCATTCCATATTTTGCTTATTTTTCCCTATTTTGTCTTTAGAGCACGGTTTTTTTGAATGGCTGTGGGAAATACATGCAAAGTAACTCTAGTTTATACGAATTAAACACTGAATAAGGCCCTTAAAATTGTAACAGAAATATTTATAATAGGAAAATAGAGACTAAGAATGGAATAGAAAATCCCATCAAAACATTGCATGGTTTATCTTACAACATGTTGGAGTCAAAAAGGGTTTGTAAATATAAAACAGATCAGGAAATTGCTCTCATATAATGAGCAATGGAGGTGGATGCTTAGATTATCTAGCACTTATTGAAGTTAATCAGAAGGCATATTTTCCCCTGTACACAGTGAATAGTTTCATCTCTGTACAGCTTCAGTATGCAAATATTACTTTAAAACTACCCTGCTTATTTTATTCCTCTTATTAGATATCTATTTATATTTATTTAAAACTTCTTCATTGGCCTGTTCTATTTTAAAAAGAGCAAAAGAAGTTTTGCC
>JANHGB010050890.1:32438-45532 GCA_026283785.1 Coracopsis vasa | reverse complement strand
TGGGCACCCTGTGCCAGCGCCTCAGCACCCTCACAGGGAAGAGCTTCTGCCTAAGAGCTCATCTCAGTCTCCGCTCTAGCAGGTTAAAGCCATTCCCCTTGTCCTGTCCGTACAGGCCCTTGTCCAAAGCCCGTCTCCAGGAGACTGCTGCTCCTTTAGGCACTGGGAGCTGCTCTAAGGTCTTCCCTTAAGCAGCCTTCTCTTCTCCAGGCTGAACCAGCCCAGCTCTCTCAGCCTGGCTCCAGAGCAGAGCTGCTGCAGCCCTCATAGCATCTTCATAGCCTCCTCAGGACTTGCTTAAGCAGATCTATTTCCCTCTTGTGTTTCAAAGGATCTCCACACATTTAAGCAAGATTTTGCTGTGCTCAGGCTCCCCGACAGCCTTTTAAGGAATTCCTTTTCCCAGTGTCACCCTCCTGGTCCACACTGGTGGGTTTTGCTTCTCTCCAATGGCCAGCTCCACTGCAGAGGACAATGTGACATGTGCCATGTGACAACTACATAGAAGCCCATTTGCCCACCTCAAACCAGTTTAGATGGTAGTTGCTGGATTTTGGTTCTAAAATCCATGCTGCGCAACAACCTGTGGCCTTCATCTTACTTATAATGGGGTCAAAAAACTTGAGCTCAAGCTTGGTCTAAGAAAGCTTGGAATATTCTGCCTGGTTCCTGGCTCTGGTGTCTGTGACCAGTCAAAGTTTATCCCAGTGGATGGTTACACTTTCCAGAGGCTTATCCCTAATATACTAATCCTTCCAGCAATGAGATGAGCTGCTAGTTTTGATTAGCCTCCTAAAATACAGATTTTAATGTACCAGACTCCACTAGGGAGTGCAGTAGTAGGCATTCCTGTTGGCAACCTCATCCAAGCATTCAAAACCAAGGGAAAAAAGACCGGGGTCTAAGCCTCTGCTTTAGGTGTAGGGGTTGTGGGGATCCTGCCTGTGCCCCATTGATGATGGGGGGATGAACAACAGCATGTGGGCCATCTACAAAGACAGGACATTCTCTGCAGGGCTGGCTGTGTTTCTTACCTCGGGTTTATTTCAGACATTTAGCTATTTAAATTCACTTTCCTTATACACATTTAAGTTTTAGACTTAAAATTTAATCTTTAATTTTAATTTTTAATTTAATATTTATTAAATTCACTTTAAAGACTGTTTGGACACTTAAAGAATGTCCTGATAAAACATGAAGGATGGAAGGCAGAGCTGAGTGTCCCTAAATTACTGACACTGAACTTTGTATGCAGAATACACCCAGGTACTAATACTCCATGCCAGTGATCTACATTCCTCCATCCACATGAGCTACTGCCCTCTTTGTATCTATATGTATCCCAGTTTATGTCCAGAGCCTTTCTAATGTGACCAGCTACCTGCTGTACTGAAGATGAGGAGCAAGGACTGATGTAAGGACAAGCACGGAGATTTGAATGGTATGCCAGAAGATCCAGGGATCTAAACCAGAGCAGGACTACCTATGGGCTGTGAGTACCTCAAGGGATGCAGCCAGTGCCCTGCAAGCTCTGGGTAAATCATTTACAGGTAATGTCAGTGTGATGGAGGTGCTGTGGGGGGGAAGAGAAATTAGAGCATGGGGAATGATTGACTACTGTTAAAGGTCACAAACCTTTGTAAATACATGGTAGAAACCGAGTTAATGCGGTGAAAGATTTACAAGGCCTGAGTAGGCATTGGAAGAGGGCTGAGGGTGGCAAATTCTGGACCAGTATAGAAGTTCAGTTGTGTATTAGCAGATGAGTAAGCCTGGATGTTTCTCAGTAGCAAAGAACAAGACCTAAGCCTCCAGTTTCAATACGGACTGATACCTTTGAAAGCCCCTATGGAAGTCTGCCTGTCACAGTCTTGAATTACCTTTAAAGCATCTTCTTTTGTCTCTCTGTGTAGGATGGTACATCAGAACCTTCTGAGAGGCCCAGAAATGGTGTAAAGTAACTTAAATTAAAGCCATGAGAGCAATAGGAAAGAGAAGCAGCCTGCTTGGGTACAAACATTCATAGGGGCATTGTGAAAACACCAGAACTGGCTGAGGCATAATCCCCACCACCAAGAGCACAATGAAATGAATCATATGTGAGCATGGCAGCTGAAGTACTCCACATGCAGTTGACATGACAGACCCCTTACCAAAGCTGCTCTACCAAAGCCAAGGCAGGGGGTGCATTTGTGCTGCTCAACAGGACAGATAGACAGATACGTGTCATCTCACCAAGCAGTTGGTCCCAGTTAAGTCAATGGAGAGAACATAAAGTCGGGCACACTTTTGCCTTTGACTGACCAGTAACCAGGTGAGCTTCTGTTGTGCCTTGGGCAGAGCATTAGCAGCACAGATCTACCAAATGCTCACCATTAGACCTAAAGCAGGAGAAAACAGCTCCAAATCTACCCTGAATCAAATGATGCCAGGGGCTCTTATTCTTTAAATCCCATTTTCTTTCAGCTGTGTCATGAGGAATAAGAGCTTCACAATGTTTGTGATCACTTTAAAGACTTAAAAGTGCCCTTTCCATGCCATAACTTACATCCAGATAGTTTTACTTCTAAGCAGTGAAAACTGCCTTTGTCATTTCAAGTGTCAAGAGAAAGGACCCAAAGAGTGGCTGGAAGTGAATGCCATCAAGCCAGGAATAGAGAAAGCAAGGAGGCAGCCAGGGTGGCATCTCTGAGCAGACTCTCTCTGCTGCAGACTCCATTTGCATAGCCTGAAACCAGGTGAAATTCCAGACATTCTTACCTTATTTTGACAAATTATTTCCTCCTTCCAAGGGGTCAGGCATGTGCCTTGGGATGAGGCTGCTCTTTCACTCCTGAGGGGCAAGCTCTTTCATTGTTTCAACAGAAAAGCTTTCTACACAATCCATCAAACTGAACATTTCCAGCATTTAATAGAAGTCTGCAAGTCCTGACACTTGGAGACATGCGCCTATTGTTTCCTTCTGTAGAAGCAATGGGATAAGGATGCTGCGTGCATGCCTGTAGGACAGCACTGCTTACGCATAGCTAAACTGACAGCATTCATCAATCCTCATTCCTGGGTTAATGTAAGGACAAAAGGACCATGAAGGATGCTAACTGGACCACAGGATTTAACCTGCTTTTACCTTGCAGATCCCTGTGAATTGTCAAGACATGATGTAGGATGCTGATGACAGCAGACTTGTTTTCCTAGACAAGCCCTTACAGGTTTGGTGGAGGTTACACATGGGAACGCACCACCCTATGGCCACTGAAGGAAAGGGGCTACTCAGACATTAGAAGTTCCTCTTGAATTTGCAGCTATTGCACTTGGTTTGGTGTGTGTGCTTCCTGTCAGCAGGGTGGAAGGAAGATTGACTTGGGGATAGGGGGAAAGTCCTGTGTTCATGACTGGGAAATTCAGCTTCCAGGGTGTAAATAGATTTCTTGCACTGTTGGAGCTGCAGGCTTGGCTTTGGCAGGAGTCACAGGCTCACACAATGGTTGAGTTTGGAGGGGACTCTGGAAATCATCTCATCCAACCTCCTTGCTCAAGTAGAGCCATATCAAGCTGGTGGCCCAGGACCATGTCCAGCTGGGTTTTGAATATCAACAAGGATGAAGAGCCCACAGCACCTACAGGCAACCTATGCCAGTGCTTGGTCACCACTGCGGTAAGACCAAGTGTTTCCTGGTGTTCTGATGGCATCTCCTGTGCTTCAGTCTCTGCCCATGGTGTTGGGCAGCACTGAACAGATCCTGGCTCTATCTTCTTTGCACCCTCCCTTCATTCATTTATATACATTGATGACACCCCCCTGCAGCCTCCACTTCTTCAGGCTGAACAGTCCCAGCTCTTTCAGCCTTTCCTCATAAGCGAGATGCTCTGGTGCCTCCATCATCCCACTGCAGGTGGGACATACTGGAGACAGCCCAGTGTTGGTTGGTGGCATTGGGCTGACCTGGCTCCACTGCTGAGTGCAGACTCAGAGGGGTTGTTTTCTCCAGGCTGGTGTTCCCAGAAGGGAAAAATCAAGACTATTTTCCCTGTCACTGCAGTGCCTGGATGAATGAGCGATGGTGGGATCCGGGGCAGTGTGGTCTGTCGAGCTCACATGCTGGTTTTCACAAGGGACCTTGAGCCTGGTGATGTGGGAAGAGGCACCTGCTAAACCCACCAGGGACGTTTTCCTGTCCATTTGTCAAAGGCAGAGCTTTAATCTCTCTTTGTGGAAAAAGGACCCCTGAAATCATTGACCCAACCCCTTGCTGAGGGGCTTAACATGTGGCAAAAGTTACAGGAGCAGTCAGGAACATGTGGTGTTTTATTAATGAGGGTTTGCAGCAGTCCACTGAGGTTGGAGGCATTTTTCACCTCTTACTTGAAGGGAGCAACATTCTGGGTTATAGAGAGATAAATCTTTCCCTGGCCCTGTGACATGTTTGGTAGGAAGGTCCATCCCACACTGACAGACTGGTGTTATTTAGCTGTGTAGGGTACAATACCTGGACAACACAGGCTGGAAAGCTTTTCCTTTGGCTTTTGCTGCCTTGGGATACCCTTGTGCATCCATAGGTAGGTGGCTTAGCAGGCAGGAACCAGGGGTGATGTGCCCATGCAAGGGCTGCTCCCAGCAGGACCATGCAGGAACATGGGCAGAGAACCAAGGTGCCTCAGCAGGAATGTCATAGAATCACAGAATCATAGAACATTTAGGGTTGGAAAGGACCTTCCTCAGCTCCTGGGCACCCCCTCAGCACCACACTGGGCTGAGCAGCCCATTCACATCACACTTAGAGCAGGCTGTGGTTTAGACTCTCCTCGAGTGTGATGGGCCAATGTCCTGCTCCTCAAAGCAGGTCAGAGCTTCCTATCTAATTCAGCGGCAGAAGCAAGACTATCCTGCTTGTTCTCAATAGAAGTGATGGAGAATGGGAAGTGGCTGAGCTCCATGTAGGGTCTCTAGAAGATCCACAGTCACATCCTGAGCCTGGGAAGCACCCAGCTGGCTCTCAACATCCAAAAATAAGGCTTTGGGAGTTCTTTTCTGATGCAACTAAGATCCCAGCTCTGAAATTGGTGGGATATCAGTGGGGTTTCAGGACTCAGCCAGTCCTTCATGGTGGTGATATGACATCCCCATGGATAGCAGACCTCAGGCAGAGTTGTTCAGCCAAGCAGCAGCTCCCCACAGTACAAATGCAAGTGGGTCTGTAACCTTGCAGAGCGATGCTCCATTGGAGCTTTGGCAGGTAAAGGTTTTGCTGAAGCTGGTTTTGATGATATTATGGCAATTCTACACAGGGTTATCATTAGCAGAACTTTCAAATTAAAAATACAAATACCTATATGTGTATATATGTACCTTGTACCTGCTGCTTACCAACCTACTGTGTCTGTCCTCAAAAAGAGAGGTTTCCATACTATTTCCATTCTATTTCTCATGATTGATAGTTTAAGCTACACCATCTTAATCACATAATCACTATGCTGAACATCAAACTATAGGGAAAATTTTGTGGCATAGGTAGAGATAACACTAAAAACAGCACATACAAAAGTTGAGGTGTAGGATGCTGGACATTTGGATCATTCTGCTTATTTAAACAGATAAAAATGATTTTTCATTGCTTGCCTGCTCTAGTGTGAGGTGTCCCTGCCCATGGCAGGAGGTTGGAACTGGATGATCTTAAGGTCCTTTCCAACTCAAGCCATTCTATGATTCTATGATTAATCCAGTGCATGCCTTCTTCTATCTCTTTATCAACCCCAAAATGTGTTACGGAAGTTTCGTGCATATTTGCTAATTCAAACAGTTGTTTGAACAAACAAAGTGCATTTTCCTTCATCCCTGCCTGGCCCATTGCCTTGGCCTGGAAATGCCGGTGGGGAACCTCTGTTTGCAACAGGAGCCACAAAAAGACAGCGGTGTGAATCCTGTCCTGCAGTGTTTGCACAAGCACCGGCGGCAGAACTAACACAAACACTCCTGGGAACTGGTTCCTGCAAGGTTAACGTCAGAGATGATTTATTGAAGCCTTCCTGCTGCTCATGGGTCTGGCATCCATCAAGTGAGTAAACATGATTTCAGAGGGCTCTGAGGCTGGTGGCTGAGCAAACACTCCAGATCAGAGTCAATATTTTGGGTGTCATCAATCAAGTGGTATTAATTCCCACAATATTTAGGTTGAAGAACTTTAAATCAAAAGTAAAAAACAATGGTTTTGAGGATAAATCTATTTTTTCCTCTTGATGCATTATTGTTGTTCAGCAAAGTTGGTGAGATAGCTGATCCAACTGAAGTTATACACATATTACGTAGAATAATGAACCCCCCTCCAGCTTTTTAGTGTAATGACAAAAATGAATATGCCTGTCCTAATGTGTTCCCATTTCAGGAAGAAATAGGATTTGCATGGTGCTGTCACACACTTGTGCCATGGCAATACCCTCTCCAATCCTTTCTCCATCACTCATTGCTCCTCAGAGTTTGGTAATTCTTTAAATGGGCTTCTTTCCTCCTAATCTCCATTTGCTTGATGAAATCCACACTGAAATGAGTTCTTCTTTTTCCATCACGAGTGATAACTATAGAAATCTGCATTCATAGTGCTGAATTGCAGGAAGAGCTCCCAGAACCAAGTCCAGCCCTCAGGGAATTCAATTTATATAACGATCAGATTGCAACCATTCTTGCGGTTATCAGAAGGATGGTACTTACCTTTTTCCATGTATTTACCAGACAAATAGCTCTTACTTTCACAGATATAACATGTTATATTCTACTCACAGCCAAAACCACTTCCCCACACCTTCAGCAGATGGTAGGCGGTTTAAAGTATCAAACGAGAACCCGAGATACCGACTTGAAGCTGGCAAGTACGTCCAAGCTGGTATCAGATTGAGCTGAAATGCGTGTTTGATCCTGTTCAAGTGCCAGTTTAAAGTGTTCCTGTTAATGTGAGGACATGATTAAAGCATATTAATCCATAAATGAAAAAGGGCTAAAGGGTGTTAGGTGCACTGTTGGACTCAATGGTCTTAAGGATCTTTTCCAGCCTCAAGGATGTGCACAGACGTGCACTGTGCAAATGGCTGCATGTATTGAAAACCTTTCAGCAAGGAGTTTTTGCCTCTGCTGGCAGGTACTGACCCTTCAGCTCTGCCAAGAGCTGCCTCATCTGCTTTGGCAGTGGTCCACACATTAAGTCAAACACCCCACACCTTTGAGGTGTTCCGTGCTATTCCTTTGCCAGAAGTCCCATGGCAATGCAGAGCAGCCATGGCTCAGCATGGGGACAGACGTCTGCCCATGCTCTGGGGCACCTTGGAGCTCTCCTTCCATGCTGTTTGAGTTTGTATCTGTCTCTGGTGTCTTCCTTCCACCTTCCTCTGCTCTATGGGGCTCAAGTCCAGTTTGTTTTCCAGCCTCTTTTTCCTTCTGAATCCAGGGAAATCACCGTGGTAGCACAAGAACATGGTGCAGCTCAGGAGATCCTGGGTTCTCCTTTGCAGTCTTTAAGGCAGATTCTCCAGCCTGGTGAAAAGAAGGCTCAGGGGAGACCTTATCACCATGTTCCAGTGGTTAAAGGGTGGCTACAGAGAAGATGGAGACTTGTATTTTACAAGGACTCACATGGAAAGGACAACGGGTGATGGGCACAAGTTACTCCTGGGAAGATTCCAACTGGACACAAGAGGAAAATGTTTCCCAATGAGAACAACGAGCCATTGGAATTATCTTCCAGGAAAGCAGTGGATTCCCCAATGTTGGGCATTGTTAAGGTTCAGCTGGACAGGGAGCTAAAACATCTAATCTAGGTCATGCTTTGCCCAGAAAGGATGGTCCAGATGATCCTTGAGATCCCTTCTAACCTGGTGTTCTGTGATTCCATGATTCTTCCCTTCCCATTCTGGAATAAATCTCTTGTCTTCCTGAAATGAGCAGTGATGAACCAAGAAGTGCAGTAGGGAATAGAATGTGGAGTGCCAGGTTTTAGTTTTGCTGTGAATCTATTCCCATGGAGATTCTTCTCCTGCTCTCCCCACTCTGTGCCTCTTTGGGCCAACAGATCCTCAGACCTCTTGGTCTTTTTTCTGTCTCTTGTAGGTTAGTTGGGTTCTTCTGGGCTTGTAGGGAAAGGCTTTCAGAACCTGTGCCTCTTCTGCTTCAATTGCTTTAGCCGAGCTGGGCAGGTGTGGATGTCCTGGGCACTCCCTGCACACCCATACGCTGCCTTCCTCTGCACGGCCTGGTACTGAAGTAGTATCATAGAATCACAGAATCATTTAGGTTGGCAGAGAACTTTAAAATACAACCATTAACCCAGCATTGCCAAGTCCACCACTAAACCACGTCCCCAAGCACCACATCTACGTGCATTTAAAAGGGAAGGATGGTGCCTCAATCACTGCCCTGAGCAGCTTGTTCCAATGCTTGACAACCCTTCCAGTGAAGAAATTGTTCCTAACATCCAATTTAAACCTCCCCAGGCACAACCTGAGGCCATTCTCTCTCATCCTATCATCACTCCTGTCCCAACAGCTATGGCAGCTCCTGGATCCTGCTCTCTCCTAGTCCACCATGGCCAGGCCGTCCCCTCTGTGACATGAGACAACAGCTCAGTAGCAGATTTAGGAATGGGCTGCAGACTCTTTACGGGAGCCCATACTGTGGGAGGGAGCCATGGGGCTGCAGAGCACAGCTACTGGGAAGGCCACCCATTAAGGAGGACTGGGCTGATGGCCACATCTCCCAGACTTGACTTTTCACAGCCAAAACCAGAGTCAGTGCCTGACATCCTGAGCAGAGGGGAAGGGATGCAGCCTCCTGCAGTGTCCTGCTGCATCCCAAGGCTGGCAGATGCTGCTCTTGGGCATTTTGGGGAGGGAGGGACCTCGCGAGCTCGCAGCAGTGAAACCCAGCTCACCCCACAGCAAACCAGGGCTGGCTTTGCCTATGCTGTCAGGATGAGTTAGTTACTGGTGTTTCAGGGTGAGAACTGCCCCTTTCCCTGCTTCAGTTATAAAACCGTTCTCCAGGGAAGCAGGGATGGCTCCTCACTTCTTTTGGCTCCGCTCAGGCCACAGCTGTAGAAACATGATTGTTTTGTGAGAGGAATGGTATTACTGTTTGTCATAACCTTCATACGCCAGGGCCTCTACAGTTGTTTTCAGCACTATACATGTATTCCCTCCTCCTCTGGGAGCCCCTCTTCTCATTTCCAGGCCTCTCCCTACCTGTCAAAAAGATGCTATGGTTTTATTGTGGTTCTCTTGCAAATGCTGTTGCTTTCTGTCTGGGGCCTGCCAGCTCTCTCCCACCATGGCCAAGTGGCAGCAGAGAGAAGAAAGGAGCTATCACCTCCAGCTTGAGGTTCTCCTTTCTGCTGTGCTCTCCCAGACCTATTTCTTTTAAACACAACTAGCATGAGGCCAAGGAAGAGACTGTGTTAAGTGCTTTGAGTGACCTTTTGGAGTATACATGCTGCTGACTTCTGCTCCCGACAGCTTCCCTGGCCACAGCAGGGTCACAGAATCATAAAATGGCTTGTGTTGGAAGGGACCTCCAAAGCTCATCCCCCATGCAATGAGCAGGGACATGTTCCTTTGGCTCTTTTGCCATGCTACAACACTATTGCATCTTCTTCAATGTCAGCAACCTGCTGCAGTCACACCAGCCCCGAGCCCAGCAATGAGCAAGAAAGGGAGATTAATATCAAACAGAGGGTGAGCTAGTGATTTCCTTAGATACAAACCCTCACGTATGGCCCAGAGCTGGCAGATGGGCTGCTGGGCAAAGCCTTCACCACCAGTAGCTGAGGCACATGCCCTGCTTTTTCCTCATCTTCCCATATGCTGGTTTGGAGCCTTCATGGAGATGGGGGATAGATGGTCCTCCTGTTGCTGCACACCACTGCCTCTGAACACACATGTAATGGGCTCGATATTAGGAGATGGGAAGAAAGCCAGGGTGATGAAACACTGGCACAGGTTGCCCAGAGAGGTGGTAAATGCCCCATCCCTGGAGACATTCAGGGTCAGGTTAGATGGGGCTTTGAGCAGTCTGGTCTGGTTGAAGATGTCCCTGTTCATTGCAGGGCAAGACGGACAAGATGACCTTTAAAAGTCCCTTCCAACCCAAACTGTTTTACGATGATATCTATGAAGGTCTACCGCAGCGTTGATGTTACCTAAGAGATACCAGCTCTCCCTGGAGCAATAGGGCGCAGGGCTGGGGAGCAGGCAGGGGTGAGGAGCCTCATTCCAGCAGCAGCTCCTCTCTTTGCATCCCAGCCCCGTAGCGCCATGTAAAGGAATTCTGTCTCCTGGGAATGTCCTGGGCACGCTGGGAGCAGGGATGGTGATGATCTGGGACGAGGGATGCAGCTGCCGCTAGATGTCAGCCGCTCCTTGCTGCACAGCGAAAGATCCCAAAACGCAAGAAAAATCCCAGAAAAGACTCAATTCCCGCTTTTCCGCGGCCCTCCGCTTATCATCCCTCACCACGTAATTGAGTGAGAGCGTCTCCGAGTTGCTTCCGAAGAAAACACTTCATCCATAAAAAGATTTAATGCGAGGCTGTTCCTCTGCATGACAATGTTTTAAGTCTTAATCCTGCAGAAGCAGATTGTCAAATGGTTTGCATCCATTGTGCAGGAAGGATGTTTTTCCCTTCCTCAGAGTAAGCTCAGGAAATGAGAGAACCGGGCAGGAAACAGGCTAAACGCTGATGGAAATACAGAATGAAGATATTTATCTCGCCTGTGTATCAACCAGCCATGGGAGATTGTTTGAGTTTTAGGTTTGAAACCATTCATTTAAGCATGGGCAACATTAAAGTTAAGTATGAAGTGGACCTAATCATCAGCACTTTTGTTCCTGGTAAGCAAACACAGCAACAAAATCAACAGTTACCGATAACAGTAAACCTGGAGATGTGCAATATTTGTGTTGGGAGTTTAACCTGTTTCCACTGGTATTGTACCAAACATCTGGCCCGTGTTGAGGTCCCTGCCCCAAAACCCAGGAAAACAGAACAGTTCTTCAGTGATACCTTAGTATGTGAGTCCTCATCTGCTGCTGCTACCCTCTAAGGCACCTTTGTGTCTTCCAGCCATGTGGTGACTGTTTGGTAGGCTGTTCCCAGAGGGTAAAACAAAACATCTGGTTGTTAACAGCACAAAGCTGTTACAACAGCTGGAGCCTGCCAGGATGTGCAGGACTCCTGTCCAGAAATCATTTCCCAGCTGAATGAAATACAAGTGATAGAGGGTCTAACACACCAGCTCATCACTGGCTGGGAGCTGCTTGGTCTGCATCCATCCTCTTGTCCATTCTCCTGCGTGAGGTGCAGCAGGATGATGGCACAATGCAGCTCCAGCCTGGACCATGCTCTGCTTCATCACTGCCACAACCAGCACTGGCTTTGCAAGCATGAAGAGAAGCTCCACTTTGTATTCACACTACATTAATATTTGGGAGTCTGGTTGAACCATCCTAGGTTGAGACAGAGGCTGCAAACTCCTGGTGTGTGTTATGAGCCAATTAACCCAAGTGTGATGGAAAGGTTGCATTATAGAGCACCAGCTGCTATAGGGCTGTGCAATGGGGCTTTCATTTACAGGCGAGCAGTTCATAGCTGGACATGATTGTCCCAGTGGAAGCATAACACTTGGGGAGTCACCAGCAGCTCTACTGAAGGCTTTGCTATTTCAGCCAAGGCTGGGCAAGCTGGAAGCAGTTGGGTAGTTGCTGCTACATCCCTATATCCCTACAGGTAGACACAGCTCTGGCCTCATGGAGATGATGGTACAAGAGGGCTTGTGCAGGATGATGCCTGCAGGAGCCAAGGCAATGTTAGCCAGACCCCTGATCCCCTTAAAAATAAACCCCCAGCATAAAGCAAAGCAAAAACTCTGATGGTTGTTTTAAACCTGGGTACTTTGCTGATCTGCTTTGCAAATGGTTGTACTGGCAAAGTGAAGGAGGAGCTGAAATGAGCCGCAGTTATGGGAATAAGTAGCTGAGGACAGAGGGGGTGTGGTGGAAACTCCACTGCCAAAGCCAGGGTCTCATGATACCACATTTTCACATTACTGGAGCTTAGGATGCTCCTCATTTCTGGCAGCAGAACTATGGTCTCTTTTGCTGCAAGCTCCTTAGCATTTTCTCTCTTTAAAGACAGCTTTAAAAAAATCCAAGCAAAACCAACCAACCAAGCAAAAACCCCAAGCTTTAATAGCAAAACAACCACAAATGGTCCTCATAAAGGCTATTTTTTGGTGAGTTTTGTATACAGAACACACTCCCCTCCTGGGCTGATTTGTCCCCCATTGGAAGCCACTCCAGCAATCCACTGTCACTTCCCAGGTGGTGATGATGGGATGGCTGATGTGGGGGATATCCCCAAAGGCAAGCAGCCATCAGAAAGACCTAGAGCAGCCAACACCATCTCCAAAGCTATGCCTGAGGTGGTGTGAACAGCCCCAGCAGCTCTTCTTTTATGTTTGTTATATTTAACTGCAGTTACATTAAAGACTCCTAATTACAAGTTTCAGAGACCTCATTAATCACCAGCCTGAGAACGTTACAGTGATGAGCTGCCACAGGCATGAGCAAATCACTCTTATTACCAGTTTTAGAGGCTGCTCTTCAGAACTTGATTAGCTACAGATACACAGGTGATCATTCCTAGTGTCTTCTTTACAGCACACCCTCACAATTACCCACCCTAGTCAGATTTAGGTTCTTATTAGAATAACATTACGCCAATGAAGTAATCCCACACGCAGAATGCGGTGTGATGAAGATGGTTAAGTAGATTTAGATGACTAATGTCACAAACTCTACTATCAGTGCCAGAGAAACTGGTGAGAGATGTACACAAGAAGACACTGTACATGCTGTACATGCTGTACATGCTGTACATGCTAAGTGTGAGCAGAAATGACAACAAGGAATGACAAAATAAGTGGAGCATTAATAAGCTTAATTTCATAGAGTCACAGAATAGTTTGGGTTGGAAGGGACCTTAAAGCTCGTCCAGTTCCAACCCCTGCCATGGGCAGGGACACCTTCCACTAGAGCAGGTTGCTCCAAGCCCCGTCCAA
>JANHGB010050884.1:0-31503 GCA_026283785.1 Coracopsis vasa | reverse complement strand
GCTTGGTCACAGGCACTGCCTCTCGGGTAGAGCCGTGTTTTCCAGACATGCTCCAAAGGACAAAATCCCATAGTCCCTTCTTGGGGTTTGCTTGGTCCCTGCTTGGTCTGCCTCCAGGCTGGGGGGAGGCTGAGTCAGGGCCATGGGGGTTTTGCCTTCTATTGTCACTTATTCTGAAAGAAATAGATGAATAAATTAACATCTTTATTCAGGTTGATTTGTATTTGTTTACCTCAGTGTTAGCGATGACCTGTGTTTTTGAGACCCATTTGGAATTGAGGGTTGCTGGTGGGTTTGGTGCTTACAAGAACACAGATATGTGACTTGTTGCTGACGAGCAGTGGGTAGGAAAGTGACTGATGGCACCTGTGTCAGGTTTGGGCTCCAGTGTCGGTGTCAACCTATTAGTCATTAATGTTCTGAGGCTTTCTAGTACACAAGCACCTATATACTATATTTCTCTATATGGATATACAGATAGATGTATTTTTAATACATACATTATGTGCATGTATGTGTATATCTATATAAAAATACATATATATAGGCCACACAATTCCAGACCTCTGAAAACACAGGCAGCTTTAATAAATAAAAAGTCTTGCACTTTTAGCATATTTGTACATATAAGCTAAAGCCTGGTGGGTATAATCAGGCTGGTTTGACAAACACAGTGAAAAGTTACTGTATATATTGTATATACTCCATATAAAAGAAAATAAGGAAAAAAATCTTAGTATAAATCTTGTTTTATTTTATATGATGTCAAATATAGATACCTTTATAAATGTTACTATTCTTAAAAGTATTTTGTAATGGGAAAAAAGGAAGTGTCTTATGAAGATGAAAAGTAAAGATTTTATTCTTGTCTTGAATCTATGTCCTTGCACAGCTCCATTGAATGGGAACCCGTGCATTTTGACGAGCTTTAAACAGATTGTACATAGCATTTAAAAAAAAAAGAAAAGAAAGAAAAAAAAAGGAAGAAATAAAAGAATACTTGTAAGAGCTCTTACACAAAGTGTGCTGTTGTTATTCCCTGGGTCCACTGGGGATCAGGAGCTGCAGGTGTATGAACAGCTGAAAGGATGGGGCTTAAGACAGAGGCTGGGATTTCAAGTGCCAGAAGCAATAGGACAATACATAAATTAGAAAGAAAAAGGCGTCAGAGTCAGTGTAGACATGTCTATGCACTGTAAATGTTTTAATCTGGATGCAAATTATGAGTAACAGGACTCTTTCTGGGCTAACTCATTTGCTGTCACGACACTGAAGCTGACTTGACTGTACCCAAGGCTAAAGTAGTCCCAGGCTTCAAAACCTGGGTCTCCTCTTTGTTTTTCCTCCACATGTGGGGAGGCTGGCATCCTAGCATGCATTTTGCTTAGCCCTTGCTTTGGAAAACACTGACTGAACTGTAACATGGCTTTAACATGACCAGTGCTCTCGAAGGAACGTCAGAAACAGCCCATCCTGAGAAATAATAGTGCCTCAAATATAGATTTTTATTTTCTTAAGTGAAACAAATCTGTAACACCCCATTTGTCTTACAGTACTTCCACATACAATACATGGTATAAAAGCCAACGTGCCAACACAAACCTGTGTTGCCTTCTCGGTAAAGTGACAAAGCCATAGCAAAAGAAAAGACAAAATAGCCCGTATTTCTGGAAACAAATTGGAATATCACTTTTTGTTTTAGTCCAACTGCAATCACAAGCAAGACCCCTGTATGGTACAACTAGATGAGCAAGTTCTAACAAAAATCAACACACAGCTACTTTTTAGTCACGACAGCAGCAAACTCTTCTAAAAATACATTATTTTCTAGCCATTAGAGTGATGAACAAGGCTGTTGCTTTAGGAATGGATGGAAACACAGAGAGCTTTTTCTAAATCACATGGCAGTGACCACTTTAATGACCTGGGAAATGGACTGGTTGAGTTACAAGCAGTTCTCCCCACCATGGTAGAAAGGGCTCATATTTTTATTACTATTAGTTGAGCTGCTCCCTTACCTCATGTATCCAAGCCCTCAACTCGGCACACAAAGAAGTCAAGCAGACTCTTGGACCACCAAGGGAACACTGCAGGTCTGCTGGTCACCCCCTGGGCTAACAATTTCATCTGACAAAAGGCACCTTACATGCACAGCGATGCTGGGAATGGCCTAGCCAGTAGGAAGGACTGTGCAGCATGAGCTAACAGCCACTGAGGAGGTTTCAGGATAAAAATCCATGGCATAGCTGCCAAGTTGCAGTTGTGATGCTGCAGCAAGTAGTGCAATTTTAAAACTGTATACACAGCATCCCTAGTTTTAGCAATCTCTATCCTACCTACAACTATGTTGTACTGAATGCACATCCATTTATCACCTATGACCGAACCTCCCAGAAAAATAAAACAATTCCATGGAAATGGTTACAGAAAAAAGCAAGAGAGATACGTGAAATGACACATCAGTACTCAACCACACTGCTTCCTGTTCGTGAATGAACTGCTCAAAGTTCAAAAAACACTTCTAAAAACTTCCAAGTTACAATCTGAATGGAAAGTCCCCCCCCCCCCAGGAAATAGCTGAGTAATTCTGGGTCAGACGCTCTGCACCCACCAGACTCCCTGCCGGCACTTCTGCTTAACTCCTGCTACACGTGGCAGCTGCCCTGCCACACAACTGTGCACACTGACAGTGGCCCCATGCAATAGGATGTGAATCTGGGCTCATCTTTGCATCACCAGGAACTTCAGATGGCCAAAGCACTGTATCACACAGGAATTGCTGTCCCTGACAGCGACTTAAAGTCAAGGGCTTTAAAGTCAAAGAATCACCCTTTAAAGCTTTTAAAGCCCTGACAGGGCTTTAAAGTCAAGGCATCACCCTTTGGGACTGAAGAGAAGGGAAAAAAATTTCTATTGCTCTCGCTTCCCCGATCCCAGCTAAACTGGGTTATAAATATATGCAAGCTTAGCTCTACAACAGAAAAGGAGCCAGCCCGTAACTCCAGACTTACTCAGTCACAAGCAAAGCACAATACTATGGCACATTGTGGAAGCAGCCCAGCACACACACCTCTTGGTCATGCTTTAGGAAAGAGCTGGTGTTTGCTACATTAGACCTCCCCAAAGGATCGGCCGTCATCTATAGGCTCCAGAAGGAAGAATCTGCCAGTCAGGCAGCTGCCCAAGTGCCACCAGCCTGCTGGAAGCAACCTCGCTCCATCCCTGCTGAGGCTGGATGCCTGGCCACTCTGATTACTCTGGCTGGATCAATCTGCAGATGTATTACAGGAACAATGTAAGGACATTAACCTTTTGGGGAAAAAATATACACAAATTGAACAGAAAATCCGCACAGTTAAAAGTCAGTGTTCCCCTACATAACCTAACTTCTCATCTTAAATCTATTTATTTTTTAATATATATATATGCTGGTAATCTCTCTTTATACTTAGATATGATAGCTGACAAGAGCTACTACACAAGTGGTAATGACCCTGCAGTCTCTCAGACTGACACTAATAGAAAACAGTACTTTAAAAAGGTGCTCAGTTCTGCACAACCAAACCAAGTCACATCACAAGGCCACTGTATTTTCCAGGTTCCTTCAGTACAGTCTTATGTACTTAGAAACTCAACATCTTGGCTCTCAAGAAAGAAACGTTACTGAATTTCATATCTCTATGCTACCTTGCTTTTAGCAAACAGTTCATAGCTTTACTTGAAATTAACAACATCCCTCATAAACCTTCAAAAGCTTTTTGGATGGGCAGCTGCAGCTATCCTCATGGGGCTCCATTAATTTTGGCACGGCTATTTGCAAAAGAATTCACTGAACAAACCTTATCTATGCCCTGGACTAGAAAACATCACCTGCTTTGTATTTCTAAAACATTACAAAAACAGTGAGTAAATATATTTTAAAAGTAACACAGTGTTGCCCTACTTTGCCTCAGAAACAAATCCATATGAATGGATAAATTAGTTTTTTCTATTTTATGCATAAAAATACAAATCAGCATTATATTGTACCAAGTGTTAATTATTTTGTGAAGGCTTCTGAAAAAACCTTCCTCATTTCTCACATATATGATATAGTTTTTGGAGTTACTGTTCATTCAATAAAACTTTATTTTACATTAATACCTGAGAGTATGGGGGAGAGTAGAAGAAATAACTCACAAATTCATTGCTTCTGGTCAAAACTGTATTCTTTAGAAGCAGCATGGGAACTTCAACACCAATTGCAATGTTGGTATTTCATCAAGTGCTCGAAACACAAGTTAGAATTTCATTTTATTCTTCATTCATATTAGTATTGCAAGAAAAGCATCAGTGAATGACACCATTCCCATCCTGCTTCTTTACAAAACACATGCACAGTATAAAAATAATGCTGCTCTGCAGAGGAGGATTGTCATACAGGCTTTAGAAACAGCCTTTCTTAACTAGTTTAGCAGAGTGTCCCAGTTTATTTTGTTGTTGTTATAATACGAGCTCTTCTCCTCTTTCTTTAAACCCATTCTAGCACCAGCTGCCACAGCCTCAAGGCCTACCTTTACCAGCATTAATGCTGGCAGAGCTTGCCTGCTGCATAATTTTTTACACATTAAAAATGTCAAGTCAGATTCCAGAAGATATTCTTGTTGCTGTGAATCATGGCAGATAGAAAACATTACAGCAACAATAATCCACAGAGCTCCAGAAAAGAAAGAATAATTATTAGATTGAGGTATGGACTCAGGGTAGGCAAAGAAGCAACTGCAATGTGTCCCACTAGCAGTTCAATAGTCAGCATTCAGCTCACCATGAAGCAGCTAAAGATGGTCTGTGCTTGGGCTTTCCAAACAGAAGCAAAACTATACATTTCATCAACATGCTCCTCTTGGAAGATGAATGACAACCACCATGTGGTCAGACAGATTTAGCCATCGCTTCCCCGTGATTTCAGCAATCTATACTAGCTTTTGCATTCATGTGCAGGCTGGCTAACCAAACAAGCCTCCATCCTTTTCACCTGTATTTTAGGAAGACTAGTATGAAAGTGGGAAAGAAAACTTACATATAGGCTGATCTAGAAGAGCAGGAAAGCAGTTGTTGCAAAAACTGAGATATGGGCTGGGAGAATGCAGTCTGCAACTGCTGACAAGAGGCTGGAATCTGCAAGAGTCCAGTAGCATCAGTAACACCAAAGCAGAGGAATTGAGAGCTGGTCAACTTTCTTCTCTAACCTCATGCTCCTGTGCCTACCATAGCCTCTATTCTTAGTCTTCACCCTGCTTTGATCCCAGTCCACATGCAGGTTTGGAAATAACTAATTAAACTAACCTGGAAGACAACCTCTAAGCTGTCGATACTTCTTTTAAGTAAAAATGGCTGGAAGTCATTCCGTTTATCACAGTAATAGAAATTGTGTGAGAGCACACGCTCTAACAGCTGTCATTCAGACAGGTCTGCAACAGGTCACAGCCAGCATTTCCAAGCAATGTTGCATATTTTAGTAACATGGTAAAGACAGTTTATCATTCAGACCTTTCTTGGAGTGAAACTTATGAACAATGCAAAAAAGTGATTGTGCTTCAAACTATTTTTATTTACATTACATACCAGTAATCTGATATTTAAAGCTAACTCTTCAAACTCCATTCCCTGTGTAAACACCAGACACAATTTCCATAGCAACAACCTTCATTTGTAAGCGCTTTATGTGGTTAATTCAGCCAAACGTAAAGAAAATTACATTCTGGTTCTTGCTTTAAGCTGCAAATTTTTAGCACTCTCTATTTTAGCTTTTATGTCATGAGGTTTCTCGAAAAATCTCACAAAGGCTGGCTCATTTAGTAAGGATGCCAGAATCTGTTCAAAGGCAAAAGACCATTCATGGTTCCCTCTCAAACTCTGTGCTCTACTGCCTTTGGTCTGCTCAGAGCTGCTTTCCTCCTGCCCTTCTCTGGGGATTTCAGCAGGCACCTCCATAATGGCTACTGGACTTTTGACCGGTGATGTGGGACTCTGCAGTCTTCTCACAGCTTCTTCCATTTTCAGCAGGAGGCTGGTAACCACCGCTACAGCCCGATATAACAGTTCCTCCTCAGGATCCCCATGGAACAGATTGTACAGAGTTTTGGAAAACTGGATGAACTGAGACTACAGAGAGACACAGAGGAGACTATTCAGAGAACAGCAACACAACAGTCCTGTTTCACTGCACACTGTGATCTTAGTCCTGTGCCTGCTGCTGCTAGGCATGTGGATCTACTGACAATATGGGTGTGTAACAGCCCTGATAAACCCAAGTGTGTCTGAAAGTCCCTCTCTTCATAAGCTTACAATTACAGCACTTTAAAAAAAACACAGTCTAATGATTAATGTGAAGGTCTGAAATATAAGGGATCCTATAAATCCTTTAGAAAACTATTAAACGAACATAACATATAAACAGCACTCAAAAACAGATTTAAATAAGACTCAGACAGTTTACCTGATTCATTCTTGGCAAATCCTTAATGTTTTCTTCTTTTTTAAGAAGTTCATCCTGCCATTGCTTCAGATATGCCTGAATATCAACCTTGCCCTTCCCTACTTGACAAAAAGAGAAAAACAAAAACTAAAACAAAAGAAGTGCACAAACAAGAACTAAAAGCTTCCCATGAGGGACGATAAGAAAAAGAACTGGTATCCCCAACGTCACTCCTTCCCAGCAGAGTGGTGAGGCCAAGGACTAAACAGGATCAGAGTTTACATTACCCCTTTGCTCCCCAGGGCTATACTAGCTAATGCTAGTAATGCTAGTGCTACACCAGAGATGATGTTACTCAGTGTCACTACACACTTTCCCGGCTCTACTCCCACAAGACACACAGTTGCCAAATGTCCCCAGGATTCTTTACCTTTTTCTGGGCTGCTCTTCAAAGAATCACTTTCAAGAGTATCCTCAATGGATGAAACTACCATTTAGGAGGAGAAAAAGAAGAAAGAGTCATTTATTTGAGAAAAGAGGACCAAAAATTCCTTTCATCAAAAAATCCTTCCTTAAGGAGCAAGACCCTCACTATCCCCTGCCATCAGTTATATCAGGTAAATATGTTCATAATGTTCATGGCCCTTGTCCTGAGCAGCGGTAAGAACAGTACCCATGTATTACAGATAAGGTATTTTTGGATAGTTATAAAGAACAAAAAGGATCTGTCATCCAAAGAAGTAAAACCACAAACTTTCCAGAGTATTTTATCAACTGCAGAAACTTACACATCACAAAATTTCTTTCAGCTTACTCAGTTTAAAATGGAAGCAAAGGATTTTGAAACGCTTGCTACGTGCCTCAGAATAATTATAGATTTGGATATTTTATTTCTTGAGGTAGCAAATACATCAATATTTGCCTTGACTGCAAAAGTGAAATGGGCTTCACTTCAAAAACCACTGCAACAGTTGCATGCTATGCTGAAAAATGCTGAACAAATACAGCCCTCTGTTTGCTATTTCCAACAGCTGTGGCCTTTGAATTCAATCATCAGACCAGCTATTCACAAATTCTGTGCTACTTTATGAAAATTTACCTACAGAAGATCTTCACAGGGGGTTCTGGTTAGCACTGACACAATCTACTGGATTTTCTAGTTTTCAGAAGAGAGCTCCCTATTTTCACCATGAAATTATTAATAGGTTCCTTCCAATATTCTGCAGGCAAAGCCTCACATTCTGGAGCTTACCACTGAGTTGGCTGAAGTGGACCAGTTCTTCTTTTGAAAGATCACCACCTTTGGAAGGGCTCAGAGATTCTACTTCAGTAAAAGCTGCAATAAATAGATGAATAAAGTGGGCCTGGGGCTTAAAAGCATTACCAAAGCAGTGATAAAAAGCAAAAGCTTTCTACAGACAAATGGTCGCTATGAGGAGAAATGGTGTGGGAGCAGATTAAGTCCTTCCCAAAGAATACATGATTCTGGAAGAAATACACATTTGTATTACAATTATGAGACTGTACTGTAGCCAGGACTGCTGACAAAAGGAAGAAAAGTAAAGCTAAGGGAAAAAACCCATGCAAAGATGATAAAAGCCAGGAACAGCCCTCCCCAAATGCCAGCACCTCTCACATACCTGGAGGGATATGCAACTTAAAAAGAAGTTTGAGTTTGTCAGTGAAGCTTCCGTTATACATGGTATCTGTTTGAGGAAAGAAGCAAGACAGGCTGTTCAAATGAACCAAACTTTAAAACACTCTCTTAACCTAAATAAATACAACCAAGGGTAGCTGGAACTGTACATGTGTCCTACCTCACATGGACTATAATTAGAGATGAAGCTCAAAGGAAGGCAGTCTCACCTGCATCTGAGCCTGGGATTTGCCTACACTGAGGAAAGAACACTAATAATATCTGTGACTTACTAAAATTAAACCACAGCACCAAAAAAAAAGTATAGCACTAATGTCTTCTCATTACTTTCTCTTAAATTTTTGTTTCCTGAACAATACAAATTGAAAACAAGATGAAACGAACAGACTGCTAAGTCAAGAAAACTTTCAGTTTCTCAGAGATATAAGGCACTGGTCGTCCTGCACGATCTGTGTACAAGATGGCTTAGCATGAGGAAGCATTTATCATCTACCAAACAGGCTGGGCAATGAGATCATGCCATTTCCTAACTGTCTGATATTTGGTGGTAAAACCATATTTAAATTTAATCTCAAATAGGAGATTATTATCCAGGGGATTAACGTCTCAGGAAAGATACTAGCTTGTAAGTCTTGTGTTAGCTAGTCATAGAATCACAGAATAATTAGAGTCCCACAGTAAAACACGGACACAGAAAGCACAGTTCCATAATATAAAGCCCTCATCATTTACTTCAATAGTGTAGCTCCCACTTGCAAGCTTATCAATACACTTTTGAGCAGTTTGCTTCCCATTTAAGTGATCTATGCTTTTAATGTCACATGATAAAAATCAGACTGTTTGACCCTAAATTCAGAGGCTAGTTTCCTTAAGCTCTATATATAGTGTATGGAAGGTGATACACCCCAGGACTACTCCCAGGATGGAGCTCCCTTGTGAATGTGCTACGTATATGTGTTATTCTCATACCAAGAACACAGGCAAATTGTTTGAAGTTTATAAGGCCATCAGAGCTCTCATCTATCAGTCTGAATGTCCACAATGCAAGTGAGTCTCTGTTTGCGCAGTGTGACCAGGGGCTCAAGAGATGACAGAGAACCCTGAATTGTTGGCAATCAATCCGATATTGCTCCAGATACGGTAGACTGGCATCATGATGTTGCAAGACAGTACTATTTACATTCCAGTAACACGAAAGAAAGTGCTCCCTCTGCAAAGGAAAGATAAAATGTTAGATTTTGTGAAACAACAACTCTCTCTGGGTAAAAGATGTGGGAAGTTAACTATGTAATTTGATTTAAAGCTGACATGTAAAACATATGCTGAATATAGCTTTTATCTCAATTTGTTAAAACTATTTCACACCCACAACACAGTCCCCCATTAAGATTGATGTTTGGTAAGTGAAGAAAACGGCACATTACCTTGAATAATTCATACAGCTCTTCAAGATCACTAGGACTGAATTTTACATCCTGGGACACAACACGTAGCTGAAACAAAATTAAGAGAAAATTAATTAATGAGTCTTGCCTTACTGGAATAAGCCTGTAGAATAAAGTTATGAGAGACTTAACCTTACATTAAAAGACACTTGAATATTCCAGGTTTTGGCACGTTACAATTAGGAGTAAGAATAAAACTTCTTTTTAAAAGCAATCGGAAGATTATACAGTGAAAAAAATTCTCCAAAAAAAGGGAGCTTAAAGCAAGTCATGTTACTTGCATACATGGAGCCTACACTATGAAACCCAGGAGATAAAACTCAATTATTTATAATGATAGAACATATAACTTCCCTTATAATGGGCAAATCACTGTTCAGCTCTCAAAAGTGAAGCTGAATTGTCACTTTTTAGATAATAATAAAAAAAATTGTTAACAGCTTTTTAAAACAAAGTTTTAGCTACAAGACCAGGTTCCATCTTCACAGTATGTTTTGTAAAATGAAATACAAGTTATCACGTTAGCACAACTAACAGTATTTAATATCAGTCATACTGATTTACTAGAGAGAGAAGCACTGCTCGTTAAATAGACTAGTATTGTCATGATTTTGGAAATGAGCCACTGAAGAAAACAGGCAAACAAAGGAAGCACCTTGCAAACTTCACCTTCATTCAGGAGTATGAACCTAAAAGGATGATGTTGGCAGCTGAAGAGCTACCACAGAATGCAAGCATTACCAGCCATCCACACACACCACAGATAAAAAGCAACCCTTTTTGAATGCAGCACGATAACCTCTTCAGTGATTGATTCCCAGATTCAGGTGATCAATCGTTTTACTGTAGCAGTGTGGACATTCCGCAGCGTCCTAAGCCTCTAAGAGAAATGCATTAACAATTTCAGAAGAGCAGACAAAAAATTTAGGTCAGCCTGTTCCAATCAATGCTAAGTGTCAGAGATATACCAGCCTTTAGAAGTTGTCTGTGATGGTGTTACTTGTAATGAGACCAGAAAGTCATGCTGTGATTCACAGACTGAAAACATCACAGGCCAAACCTCAGTTAACAGATGCCCTGCGGACATGAGGGATTTCAGTGTAGAAAATTATATACTTGGCCCTGGTAAATGCAGCTCTTCTAATTTTCCAAAAGTGAACAAATTTTATCAAAGGGAAGGGTTTAGCTCTTTCAGGTCACTCACCACATTCTGCTTGGTTGTAGCTTCTAATGCCTGGATCACATAAAGCCTGTTCCTGCAACGCATGCTCTCAACATCTTCATACCGAATATCGCCGTATCTCTAAGAAGAAAAGCATTGCTCCATGAACTGCTGTTGCTAGACGCATATAAGCAGATATTTTTATCTTTCTTGCATCTAAGTTCAATACAGGTATGACACAAAGGAAGATTCCAGAAACTCCAAGCAAAAAAATCACTACCAGAGGACCAACATTCTCCCTGAATTATGTAACTTTTAAAAGGACAAGTGTTTCAAAGAGTGATGGAGAAAGAAACTAGAGTAGCTCACTGTGTGGGAAGACAAAAGAAGGGATTTTACCATGTGTCAGTTCTACATCCAACTCTGCTATTGAATGGTGACTACTACTGCAGGGTGGCAAATTCTAAGACGTTTATGTTGTCAGGCCTTGAAGTTCACTCTAGTGAACTTTAGATATTAGCTGAATTCATCTGTGAATCATTTCTAGCTACCCCTGGAATTTCTGAAGGACAGAGAAAGTGTCTGAACACTGGAGTGGAATAAATGTATTTTATTTAAAGAAAATGGAGAAACCCTATAATGAGCTGAAGTTTCTGCAGATGCTCTTTTGTTGAGGAGTTTTAAGATTGGACATTTATCAAGGATGATCTGGGTCTATGCTGCACAGGGAGCTGAAGTGGATGACCTGTGGACTGGATGACCCTTCAGAACTGTATTTCTATGTTCCTGTGAAGACCACTACCAGCATACTTCTGACTTGGAACAAAGAGGAAACAGAAATCGCATCTCTGAGTCATAACTCATTCACTGGTCTGGCTTCTGGGCACTGATATTGTGCAATGGCCTCAGTAAGAATATAAACAAGATGTATAATCTGTCAATTAGTGTGATGTGATAAAATGTTACATGTTCTTCCAATCACTAGTTAAACATGACTTCTTCATATCTGATTAGATTGCCAAAGAGTACATCTTGCATTGTGCCTGAGTCATAAATGCATGAAACTGAACATCATTTTAAAATTCACTTAATCTCATTTATCTTATGAATACCCAGGCAAAGCAAAATTATCACAAAGAACATTTCTGTTCACTTATTCACAGTTTGTAACTAGACCTATCTGGAGAATGACAACTCTCCATTGCAGCAATCTTCCCATTTCGAAATTTGCTTATTTCCATAGTGATATGAAGTAAAACTCTTTCCCAAAACAGAATTGTGTTGAAATTATCTGTCTGTTCAAAATGGGAAGCAGGAAATTGACTCTCACTTTGTATCAGCAGTTCCCAAACATAGGGTTGTGACACTAGCACTGAAGAAATTCAGTTTTAACTGAAGACAAAAATTTGCATCCAAAAAAGAGGCTCTGGGATAGAAATGGGGATATGGGCCCAGAAAAGGGCTGTCAACTTGGAAGTGGGAGATTCAGGTTCAAGGATCTGCCCAAATCAAAGTTCAAAAGCCGTATCAAATCAGAGGCTATTGCTTTGGTCCAGTCACCTGCCTGCAAAGGCAGGGGAAGAAGAAAGTGAGTTTCTTTTGTTGTCTTTCAGTAATGATTCCACCTCTGTGAAAGCTTCAGCTTAAACTTCAGATGCAATATACAGCACTTTATTATTTACCATCTCTGTTCGTTATCCTGCAAGTATTCATTCTCACTATGACAAGAAAGACTTATAAGAGTTTGCAACTCTTCTTGTAAGAATCTAAAAGTATTTTAAAAACATCCTTCTTCAATATATATTCCTGTGAAACAACACTGACAGCAGAAGCACAGACTTTTACATGACTAGTCCAATGCTATAAAGACACTTCAAGACACTTGAATTTCTGATTCCTGTCTTTGTCCACCCCACTAAAGGCAAAGCCCTCTTCTCAGTAAAAATCAAAAGAGACAGTTCCTAAGGTATACACATTACAGTTAGTTAATCTTTTCTACATCAATTTAGGTGGGCTGAGCAGAAACCTATCTACAAATGGATTAATACCCTGATACAAACCACGACAAGGAAGGAAATGCCTCATGAAAATCTGAGGAGAAAAGGAGAAGGAGAAGCTAGAGCTATTTCTTCCCCCATGCACAGCTGCAAAGCTAGACGCTGCAGAGATCAAACTTGCAAACTGAAAGTGCTAAAAGATTGTAACAGGTCTTCCTCACAAACACATCTCTAAACAGCCATTTAACCCATACAATAAAGTACTCAAGTATAGTTTCATGCATGAGTTATGTCAATATTACCACTATCTGCAGTGTGCAGTAATCAGTCTCAAATTGCTAAATGCAAGGGCTGTCTCTGCTGTACCTTGTCATTTAGTTGACATACTAAAAGTGAATGAGGAATGGCATTACATGACCTGTGATGAACCTAGGCAACTCCACTCAGGACAGCCTCGCAAGCACATTCCAGGCAGTCAAAAAGCCCCAAAACAACCCAAAACCAAACCTATCTCACAAACTACAAGGTTTTCAGGGAGGCTCAGCAAAATATGAGAGCCCAATTTCTACCAATCTAGACAGATTTTCTACTCTCGTTGTACAAGGCAGCTGCACTATCTTTAAGGTAGCCCATGCAATGTAAACACTGCGTGGGATGCAAAAACATACCCACAAGAACACATACTTCGTTTGACTCTCGGATCAAATCAGTAATGTCCACTTTTGGATGGTCACTCTTTGTATCGCTGAGGTTGGAGCCCTGCTGCACAGCTGGAGGCAAAGGACTGTCTTTGTTAGTGACACTGTCAAAGAATCTGCACAAAGCAAACACACAAGAAATCAGCAGGAATCTATTTTTCACAACAAAACAGTAATATCAGCATCTACTGAAGAAGTGTGCAGAGAATGAGAAATATCAAAGAATATCAGCATGAGTAGCACAAATATGCTGTAATGGTAACAAACATGAGAACTGCCTACCCAGAGAAGATTGTACAGCTTCTAGCCTTGGGAGTTTTTAAGACCCAGCTAGACAATAACATGGCTGATGGGACCCAGTGCTAGCAGTAATCCTCTTGTGAGTAGGAAGACACACCAAAGACTTGCCAAGGTCCCTTCCACTGAGAATTCCTCTAAACCACCTAGGAAGTTTGTACTGTATAACTGGGAGAAAGAAAAAGGGGCTTGTCCTGAACCATGACTAAGGCAATCTTAATTCCCTCAGATGTATAATCATAGACATACCTGATCTATTCATTATTCCTACATAATCAGTCTTAACACATCCATTAGGCAAGCTGGCCAATTCCTTTGCCAACATCAAGGAACACATATCTTCAGACTGATAGATTCGTTTTTCTTGAGGAGAGGCAAACTACTGTAATCATTTTTTAAATACACCATCATGCTGCAGGCTGGGTTAACTGTGCAACAGAAGTGTGACAGCCAGACACAATGTTGAAAGCAAGAGTTCAAAAGGAGTTCATAATAATCATCAAAATCTTGGGTGTCAAATGGAAACAGCAGCTTGTTTAGTTCAAGTGAAAATAAAAATTCCACCACACTTTAAGATTTTAAATGTTAATATATTTGAACTGTGTGAATAGGCTCTTACTGTTAGCTTTTTTAAGTGCTAATTATTTAAATGAATACAGCTAGGTTTTACAATAAGTACCAGGCGGCATGGCTTCTTACAAAAAAAATCATTTTCCTCATAAATTCTGTAGCTCCTACTCTATTCAAACATGCAGCATTTAAAAGTCTCACTAAAAGGAAATTCTTATTATCAGTTCTTAACAGTCACAACTTGGTGACTTCTATAGCACAGTCATTTTGCTGTTTTAATACTCCATGATACACAATCACACAGAATTTAGGTAGTGAAGCAACAACCATGCAAGTTTTCTTGCAATACGTCAGTTTAAAATGCACTTTATGTGGCATATTTGAATGTATTTGAATGTATTCTTCAAATTCTAATATAAAACAAACATCTGGTCATGATTGTCCTCATCACATTTTTTTTGTCTTATTTTTATTTTAAGCCACTAGCAACAGAGAAGACAGTAGCCTACACTACAAGAACTGAGCTGTAGAATATGTTGTAGGTAAGTTGATGCCTGAATTGTTTGGAACAGTCTTAGTGTGCTTATTACTTCATCAATAAGTAAAGCCACCTTACATAAATGATACAAATTCCAGGCAAAAATCACATTGCTTTTCCTTTAAAATACACAAAATAGCAATAGTTTTATAAGAACTTTAATGGAGGATTGGATTTTCATAGGATCCAGCAACACTTTCCAGTCAACCCTTCCAGAATTTTAGCCTGAGATAAATACTTAACTCCACTGAAGCCTTTGGAAATCTTGGCCAGATGTCACAACTCATCTATTTGCACTTACAGCAGCTGCTACACAGCACATAGGAATAAAAGGTACACTGATACCTGTTGAGAACAGTGACTGCTTCTGCATCATCCTTACACATCAGCAGCTTCTCCATGTTGTATTCCAGCACTGCAAGTCCCAGCTGCAAGATTGCTTTTATTCCATCATAGAAGAAACAGTCCACCACATTGACTGCGCTTTCAATAGGCAGCACACTGATAAAAAGGGTAAGGAACCAGGAGAGAGAGACCGAGGAGAAAAAAGTCATGTCCGTCATGTGGTCTGTCAACTGAGGCAGATGAACCCTGAGGAGCTCCTCAAACACTGCCTGATCTACCAAGGCACCTGCAGGGAAAGGATAACAAAACCACCACCCAAATCTTAAAACAGAGAAGCATACTTTTCTCAGAACATCAGCCTGAAATAAAGCCCCTGTCCTAATCCAACTTCACTGTAAAAGCAAAGACAGGCCTCGCTGCACGGAATCATTGGCTTCATCCCTGCGTGGAAGCTATGCACTCTATGCGTGGGTCCAGAGCCTTGTTGCACGCTGTAAAGTGTGTTAGCACTTCTGTGGGTACGTGGCTGTTTACAATAATTCTCCTGACAGCCAATACACCCTCTCTGCAATTAGAGAGTAACTTCACATCCAATTTTCTTATAGCACATACACCTGCAAATACCGAGTATGAGATCAAAGACTAAATCTCGAGCCGGAGTAACCTTTTCCTTTATTTAAGCTAAGTTTCAAATAACTACTATGAATTGTAGTTTTAATTTCAACAAACCAGTATAATAGTCTAATTGACTACTTCCTGAGTAGTTACGCTTAAAGTAATGAAGTAATCTGAAAACTATATCTACCCCTACTTAAGGAGGACTCGAGACAATCTCTGTAATTTGCATTTTCTACTTCACAATACTGAACCAAATTCAACAGTTTCTCTCCACTGTTCAGCCTTCAGCTCATTCCTTACATTTGTTCTTAATGAATTATCATTTACACTCAATTCTAGGTAGATAAAAAGAGATGGATGTTACCAATGATTCGACGATTGAAATAATCAGGAAGCATCCTTTCACACACGGCACACAAAAGCCAGAATGCTTCTTCCTCTTTCGCATACAGCAGAAGTACTGATGTCAAAATATTCATTGCCTGTAACATTTAAGCAGGAAAAGAAGCATTTACGAGGAAAGCTGGTGAAAACACAACTGTTGTCATTTGATAAAATTTGTATTTTTGAAAGAACTTTACAGCATGCTTTTAGAGTGCTAGGATAACCTACCGCCATATCCAGTATAAGACTTTTACCTCTATATTATTAAAAACACAACCTAGTATTTAAACTACATTAAAATATTTTTAACTGCTACATGTCTAGTAAGACTGCAAAGGCATAGATTAAGTGGACATGACAGAATTTATCAACAAATTCAAGTACAATGTAAAAACTTATGTAGTGGGATGAAATAAAGCAAAGGAAGTGAAGCACTGAGCAAGAAACCATTATGTATTTATGTGCCTGACTTTATGAGATGCTACTATACCACCAGCATGAGCTAATATTTAGACAACCAGCACTAAGAGTCTCAAAACTGCTGTACCTGACAATATCCAATCTGGGGATTCCTGTATGCATAAGCTGTAAGAACTCTCCTGAGAGCAGAAATCCCTGTGTCACTTTGAAAAGCAGGATGCTCAGGTAAGGAGCGACGTAAATCTCGTTCAATTTCATCAGTAGCTAAAGTGCATGTTCCTAAGGACTTTTCCACCAACTCAGTGTAATATCCAGGGTTGGATGCCATATCATTTACAGCACCTGCCAATACATTGTATTGCACAGTATTAGAGGAGAACAGGAAAGTATCTACATGATTGTCTGCAATTTGTATGAAAAATTTTGGTAATTACTGAAGTACCTCATGAATCTCCAGATGTTACTGCAGTAATGTATCAGAGTAATTCGACTGAAATTAATGGAATTACTCTGAAATGAATCAGAAAAGCAAAATAAAATAAAGCTGGAAGGAAATCTAAATCACTTCCCATTATAAAGTTTATTTTGACTTACTTTTTTGTTTCGCTGGGGGAGGGGGAGCTTCCTTTCACCTACAATTTTGCCCACGTTTTCTGGCAAACACAATACCTTTCCATTTGTAGAGCTGGGAACAGATTAGAAAAACTAGGCAAAGGACTCATATTTACCTAATATTTAACTGATTCCATAATTTTTATGTCAACACCTTCTGAGACAAGAGATAATTGGTCTGGTAAGAGAAGCATAGATGCCTATGTAAATGCTCCAGGAACACTAGTAAAAATAAATCTATGTTCACATATCCTCAAAAAGAACTACCATACAGTACGCTGAATGAAGAGTACAAAATGCATTTCTTAGGATAAAGAGATCCTCTGGAACAGCAGCAAGCTCTGCCCAGGGGAACACAGTGAGTACAGCTAGCAGATAAGGTCCTGAGTGGCTCCTCAAAATCTGCAGTTTGCTTTCTGAATCTGACACAGGCTTCCTGGAGGATCCTGATCAAGTCAATGGCTACTGCTTCTCTAAATGTTTCAGTGAGTGGGAATAGAAAGAGCTCAGAGGTGTTGTAAAACAGTGTCTTAATTCCCTGGGCCTCCATTTCCTCAAGTTAAGTGCTCTGACACAGGCGTGTTCTACAGAAGAAAGCCACAAAAGCACACTCAGAGCTTGGCCAAGAGATCTCATATGTATAAGAAAGTCCACAATTCCTCTACATCTCACTCTTTAAAGCAAGCAAAACCACATAGCAAAGACCTGCTGTTAATTGGGACCAAACTGCCAGGAAAATGTGTGTGTGGGGTTAATTAAATGGTACCACTTCAAGAAAGCTTAAATCAAAACAATTGAAACACAGTCCCACAAACATGCTTATCTTGTTAGCAAGTGAAGGTGCTTTGCTGAAAAGAACTATCTCCCGGAACAGCACGTATTCTTATTTTTCTGTTGAGCTTGTCACAAAAGCAGCCGATGCAGGTTTAATTTCAATCAGTGTAAACCAAAATAATACACAAAATTATCCTCTTCATCATTTTAGGTGTCTGTATTCAAAAAGATTTGATTAAATTGCCAGAGGAAAGACAATTTTTTTTCTCAGACAGAAGAGCACTTCTTGTCAGACTGCATTCAGTCAGTAAGTAGGACATCCTCATAGTAGAGTCCACAAAATGAATCGATTATACTTGCTAAGCAATACCTGAGAAGAGTAGCCAGAGTTCTCCTCTTAATGCCTCTGGGATCCCCCTCACAACAAGGTCTCGAGTCTTCTTAGTTCGAAACATACTGACACCATGTCCCCGTTCGACAAAGAGGATGTTCCAGGACTGTTCTTTCATTTTTTCTTTCAACTATGGAAAGCAGAAGACAACAAGCATTAGGTACTAGAAGATTCTCCCCAGGTTTTAGGGAACAGAATCAAATTTTGCTCTCAGTTATATTCATATAAACTGGAAATGACAGCACTGGCATCCATATTGATATGTGAAATGAACGTGGATACAAATCAGAGCAAATTCTAACCTCTGCATAGTATAAGTTTAGCATACAATACAATCTCCTATATGACAGAGTATTCTTTAGTGTGCTTAGCATTCTTTAAAGTATATTTAATATATTAATAATTTTATTTTATAAATTCTAATTTTATTAGAATGACTATACCAGACCAGATGAAAGGTAAATCTAATCCAGTATTCCATCTGACAGAAACCAACAGCAAGTGCCACAGGACAGTAAGGTCAAGCAAACATCTACAAAATCCTCCTATGTCCTCTGGAAAACAGAGGCACAGGCACCTCCTGAGGCAGCGTCTCTGAATTCAACAACATGCAGCAGATTTTTCCCTGCAAATTGCTTTCTCAATCCAGACAAGCCTGCTGCCTTCTAATTTCACCCGAAGCCCCCTTGTTGCTGGGTTAAGACAGCAAACAATCACTCCCTTTCACCTTTTTCAGCCACTCCTAAGTTCAACTTTTCATTATTTCCCACTTGAGAATGATTTCAACAGATAAACAGCAATAGCTGCATGTAACCTAGATTTTAATTTTAAATTAAGTCATCACCACCTATGCGTAATGTTCACTATTCTGCTAAACTTTCTTTTCTTTTTGAAATCAATAGGTAGACAGCCCTATTTGTTACCTCTAGATTGAACCACTTGTAGTTTGGGCACCACAAAGTGACATAATTATCAAAGGACCATCAAGTACTAGGAATTTAAAGAGAGTGAATGAACAGTGATGCAGCTGTAAGACAGCTAACCAGTGCAAGATGCAACTGTCTAGACAAATTCTGCCTTCATAGCTTCCTTGAGGCACTCCAAAAATGCACTGCCAGCCTAATGGATAACAAAATTCAATATTTGATAATTAGAGGTACATTAAAACTTCCTCTTTTAAGACTTTTCCAGCTATCCCCATGCAAATACATATATACACATAAGTTTGTATGATACATACATATAAACAAATCTGCTTGTTGTAACTTGGGCCAATTTTAAAATATCCCATTTTTGTTGCTGCTTTGTGATAAACAGTATAACATTTCTTGGTAAAGGATAAATCAATAGAAGAAAAAATATGAAATTTAATTAAAGCAGTATAAAAGACAACCAGGAAAAAGAGGGTGAAGAGAAGGTTCAGACTGCTTATGTGTGAATGGCAGGTTTCTCTGTTGGAACTAGACGATCTTAAGGTCCTTTCCAACCCTAACCATTCTATGATTCTACAATTCTATAAGACAAAGTATCTGGCCGTGATGATGCAATAAAATCAAGCAAGTGATTATCTGAAAAGTCAACTCACTGTCACAACACCTGCTTAATTACTCTGATAAATTAATTTATTTAATTTTCAACATGTCTATGAATTGTTCTTTGCTAACATCAATGAAAAATGTACTAACTCTGATACAGGTGAAGTAATATCCCACAGAAGCTCTACAGGCAAAACAGGTTGCATCCTTTTTTTGCTTCATCATGCTTCCTTGCACTATGTTAGTCAACAGATTTGAATCAGAATGGCTACAAATGCTAGAAAGCACACAGAGGGATGACATGTGTCATGGTTTAAGCCCAGCTGGTAACTCAGAACCACGCAGCCGTTCGCTCACTCCCCCTCCTTCTTCCCTCTCCCCACTTCCAAACGGATGGGAAGGAGAATTGAAAGGATGTAAATCCCACAGGTTGAGATAAGAACAGTCCAGTAACTAAGGTATAACACAGAACTACTACTACTACCACTAAAAATAATAATGATAAGGGAAATAACAAGGGGAGAGAATATGAAACTAAAAGGGGAAAAGGAAAAGAAAACTATAAGCACAAGTGATGCACAATGCAATTGCTCACCACCTGGTGACTGATACCCAGCCCTACACGAGCAGCGATCTGGGCCTCCCAGGTAACTCTCCCCAGTTTACACACTAGGCATGATGTGCTGTGGTATGGAATACCCCTTTGGCTAGTTTGGGTCAGGTATCCTGTCTCTGCTTCCTCCTGGCTTCCCATGCCCCTTCTCATTGGAAGAGCATGTAACTGAAAAGTCCTTGATCGGAGTGTTACTTAGCGACAACTAAAAACATTGGTGTGTTGTCAGCCTTGTCCTCAGACTAAGTTGAAACCACAGCACTGCATTAGCTACCAAGAATGAGAAAAAATAACTGTTACACCTGAACCCAGGACAGTATGACATCAGTGTCATTCTCCCACAGTTTGTCAATCTCTCCTCAATTTACATGAGCTCCAAATAGCACCAGAAGAGAATCAAAAATCAAGAAAATCTGCAGGAGATTGAAGTCTAGTTGGATTAAGGAGGGAACCTAATATCTGAAAACACTTATACCCATATAGGTTTTACCTTTAATCAAATATTTATCAACAGGATAGAATCATTTTACAAACCAGGAATTTTCAACAGCATAGAAGCTAACAGTTTATGCACCTGAACTTCAGCAGGACCAGCCATGCAAGTAAAACCTGCATCACAAGATTAAAACTGGCAAAAACTCAGACAAAATTGAAATTACAGGCATTTTACCTGCAGAGTAGAAGGAGACACAGATAGTAGAAGCAGTGAAATAGATCCTTTGTGAAGTATAAGATTACTAATAAACTATTGATTATGCACCTAAAACGCAACTCAATTTCTCTGAAGCAAAGCAACTGATGATCAGGTGCTTGAACTCACACGACGCTAGAGGGCTGAGACAGGATGAAAATTGCCACTGCATTTTCTCTGCATGCAGCAGTAAGATTTAGCATTGTTATAGCAGCTGAAGGTGCTGACAGGAAAAGTAGATTTTGTCTACTTTTGTTCAACATGCTGTAATAGCAGAATTTAAAAATCTGGCTTCCCTTTTTCCTGCCCAAAGGGTGTTTATTTTCTGATATTGCTATTAGTAAAAATTCCATTACCTTCATTTACCCAGTTCTGCTGAAAGATTTGACTTTAAAATAAAACCTTTCTTGCACACACTATGAAGAAGCAAAAATAAAGATGTCCTACTGCAAAAAAACAATTAAAGAGTGTAACTTTGCTAGACAGAAGTGCAAAAGAATGCAGCAGGGAAGAAGTAAGTCAATTATCCTTGCTCTCAAACAGTTTGTAGTGACTTTGTATCTTGACAGTTTAGATGGATATGAAACATGTTCACTATCTTAAACAGTCAGGTCTTCCCTGAGGGGTGGAAGAGCAGGAAGAATTAGCTCCAGGAAGATAAGGCATATCATTATTAAACAAGATGAACAGAAAACTGAATGGAGCCATGAAGAAGCACCCAGTGGACTCCAAATACATCTCAAACGCAGATAAAAGAAGACTGGCAAAGCTCCAGGGGAAATCAGCACCCTTGCTGGAATACATTTTGAATATACTTCAGTCCCTTCCAATTAGATTCCAAAAACTGTTGGCCATTTATTTTATCTCTTTACCATTTTAGAGTCTAGATTCTCAGCATCCTGAGGATGGTAGACAGTCATTAGGGCTTCTGTACTGACAGTTTTGCTGTTATCTTTCTGACCCATCTTTGATGGTCCCACATCAAAATCCTTGGGGCTTTCAGAGGCAGAACTGGGCGCAACCTTGACAAAACAAAAATTAGTGGCAGTTAAACAATCTTCAAGAAGCAGCACTGACACCAGAAACTGTTTTGTTTCTATACCAGCATTGTTTATTATATTACATTACAGGTACTAGATGCAGACTTCCAAAAACAAATGAAAAATGGCAATCCCAGCCCTGCAGGGATGGGGTTTCAGGAGGCTGCACTGGAACGGTGCACTTTACATGCTTTGCCTCTTACAAGTGCCACTTTAGAGGCTACTCCAGATGATTTTTTAACATTTTTTTTCCAGGGAAGAGATACAGCAATTATAATAAGTAATGCTTGCTAGGGATATTTTGTCATTGCTTTCTTATTTCTCATGCATGAAATTAACACACAGATTTCTTCACATAAATAAGGTAACAACCTTACAATCATTCCATCAACTTTCTAAGTCAAACAGTAAGCTGGCAAAACCAACAGAGCTACACATAATTTTACATCAGACTGGTGGACTTCTGTTTTAGTGTGAAAGGTCTAAAGGCAAGAAATGAGAATGTGATTTTTTTAAAGGTAAAAAATAAAAGAATTAGACAACTTGAAATCTAGAGGTTCAGCAGACATTGTTACCCATCCTGTGTCTAGATTCATGCTTAAATATAAATGTATTGCATTACACAGCGAAACACTGACAATACATAAACTCTCAGTAAGTCTACACAACCTTATTCCTAGGAACAGGTACTAAGAAATCAGAATTAGCAAAGCAGTTACCTCTGTATTTATGATGTGCTGTGGACTTGAAGTTGCATTGCATTTCATTCTGAGCTTTTCCACAAGCTGCTCAAAATCTCTAACCTCTGTGAAACGAAAAGCTGTTTTTCCTTTGGTACTAATGCTGACTCCTCTGTTGGCTGGATCTGCCTTATCGACCCCTGTGACCTACAGAAGCAAGGATACATAAATTAGGCAAGAAATTTTGCCAGCTTACTTCTAAAAGAGAAAACCTGTTAAAAATACATGTGTACACAAAACAGTAGTACAAAGCACCACACAAGCAGAATTAGTAACACTAAGGTTCAGTGGTCTGGAGCTGGTTTAGCACAAGGTACTAAGTATTATGATACATATTTTTGAGAGTACCAAAAATCTTTGAGAAGGTTTTCCCAGCTAATCTTATTTGCAAATCTTGTCTCCTTCTACCTGAAGAAGCTGTTACTTTTTGTTCTTACCACCCAAAATCTGCCAAAACACGGCTTTTGCAAGTAATCAAATGAAAAAAGTTTCACAAGAAAGACTTTCTATTGAGAATACCCTTTCAAAGACAGCGGTCGTAATACATGATAGCTGGAGTTGATTTTAATTGACATGATGGAACATTTACAGATTAGAATAGCTAAGACACTTTAATAATACAAGTACAACTCAGATTATCATGAACAGCTAGCCTGTCACTGCTGATGCTTTTGCAATATTATAGGTAAAACACAAAATACCACTGAAATAAACTAATTCTGCAGTACTGTAGAACAAATAGTGAAGGCCTGACAACCCACAAGAATAAATTTAGAGTCAGCTCCTTTAACACAGGCTCTTATTGTTTTTCACAGGTTATGGAAGTCTCTGTTGTTTGCAGGCCTATTTATAGACAATAAAATAAATTGCTTTACCTGAGGGGGGAATGCCATATGTATTGTTGAAATTAGCTCAGCTCACCCCCCTGTGTCAGTCAGTATGTACACAGAGTATGTAGAGCAATTACAGAACCTGGTTAACTTTTAGGGTATTGTAAAATACATCTGGGGACTGATGAAAAGCTTTTAAGACTGGAAAACTGGAAAGTGGTAATGTCCCAGATCACATGAATTCAAGAAACAGATGAAAAAGCGTGGGGTTTTTTTTCCAAAAGTTATTCCAGAGTATAGCTACAATACTCTACAGAAATAGGAAGCTCTACAACATGTGTCCTTTACAATATGGTCCTTATTCAGTCTGTTGAGACTACCAGCTGTAACGGCACTGATACTTGTTCACTGATGACTGTCCATTGAATTTCCTATAGACTTCTGAGCAGACAGCACTAAACTGCTACATAAAGAACTGTGCTACTGAGATAAGAAAGAGACATGGCAGAAGGATTACTAATCTTCAAGATCCTTTACCCTTTCCAACTTTCTACTTTTTGTCTTGAGTATCTCTCATGAACTCAATTTGAAGAATTAAGCATAAGTTTTTTCATTAAAAAAAAAAACAACTCCAAACAAACAAGGTATTAAAATACTTGGATTCTGTACCCATATACAGAAATCAGAGTAAATAGAAAATGGAAAGAGAATGCAGGGAACAAAGCAGTTCTGTAAACCTACAAATGGGATTCCTACACGCAGTATCCAAGGAAGGGGGAAATATAATGTAAAGTAAGCAGATTTTAATGAAAATCTGTTAAACTGGCATTAAACTACACAAGTGCAAAACTACTGTTATAACAGGCTTGGACTATGCATTACCTCTCTTAGTGGAATGATTACACTGCACAGGCTCCCATCCTGGCTAGCAAAGCAGATGTAGTTTTCTGAAATGCACATTTTCCCATGGGTACTGTAGTGACTGAAAGGAACCCATAAGAAGCACTCACGAACTTCCTTCAAGGTCTCTTCTTTGGGTAGCCTGAAGAATGCACTAAACTGCTCACTGTGGGCACGGCTCTCTAGGCCTCTAGATTAAAAGCAAAACAAAAAACAGGGTAGAAGAGAAAAAAGAAAAAATAAGTAAGTTTAAAATGTCTTTGCAAATAGAAAACTTAAAAACCCTTGTGAAAAGATAGTAAAACATCATGCTTTCCCATAAACTGTGGGGTGCATCAGGAGGGTTCAGTGTTTTGCTTTAAAAGGCAACAAAAGGCAGGACCACACCTATCTAAACACACCCATGTATATATATATATAAAAACAGAAATAGATTTGCATGTTCTTACACAATAAAGCATTTGCTGAATCACGGCCTACAGGTACTGCAGAAAAACAAACATACAGCCTAATCTGTTATGCTTCCTACCCATCAGATAGTCCATTTAAACCTAACACAATTTTGGCTAAAACCACTATAAATCCTGTAGCTGAAGACCAACTCTGAAGGTCTATCACTGCCTGCCTTCATACTGTTACTGCAGAGTAACAATAAATTACAAGGCTTCACATTGCTTTGATTCCAAATTTTAATGAGACATTTGTTTAAGAGAACACCAGTTTTGCTAACATTTACATTATCTCCTTGAAATAAGCATTCTCTTCCCCTTTGCCTAAAAAAGTACTGGGCCCAGAGCAGTACACTCTTAGGTAATGTATTACCTCTTGGTGATCTGCAGGGGGTCATGAAGAACTAGGTCATTTTCAAATGTTTCCTTGTCAAACAGTCTCCTTACAGCATAATTTGCCAGCTGCTCCATGAGAAGGAACGTTTCACTAATGTGTAAAAACATGGAAAAATAATGATCTTCCCCACGGGAGCACACATGAATGCTCTCTGTCAGAATGACATTGGAAGTCCTCTCAAGTTTTGATATTTCATCCCAGGAGATAATAAGTTTCACTGAAAATACAAATACAAGCAGATGTAAGTAACTTCTCATTAGCTGCTACCCTTGCATTAAGAAAAGTTGTAGTCGACAGCACTAATAAAATATAATTAAGCAATATAATTAAATGATAACACACTTGGAAAGGGCTACAAACCGACAAGCAAAAGAACACTCTCCACAATAATTCCATTAGAAAGAATTTCATAAAAAGGAAAACATTAAAGACATACCATGAATGAAAATACAAAGTTTACATGACTTTTTCTTTGCTCTCATCTGAAACCGCAAATTGCAAGCAAACACCATCATACTGGGGGTCTTGGTTGATGAGAAAATGAACATAAGCTGGCAGTGTGCGCTCGCAGCACAGAAAGCCAACTGCATCCTGGGCTGCATCAAAAGGAGTGCGACCAGCAGGTCGAAGGAGGTGATCCTGCTCCTCTACTCTGCTCTCATGAGACCTCACTTGGGAGTATTGCGTGCAGTTCTGGGGTCCTCAACATAAACAGGACATGGAACTGTTGGAACAAGTCCAGAGGAGGGACACAAGGATGATGAGGGGACTATAGCACCTCCTGTATGAAGATAGGCTGAGAAAGTTGGGGCTGTTCAGCCTGGAGAAAAGAAGGCTGCGTGGAGACCTCATAGCAGCCTTCCAGTATCTGAAGAGGGGCTATAGGGATGCTCGGGAAGGACTATTCATTAGGGACTGTAGTGATAGGACAAGGGGTAACAGCTTAAAACTTAAACAGGAGAAGTTTAGATTGGATATAAGGAAGAAATTCTTTACTGTAAGGGTGGTGAGGCATTGGAATGGGCTGCCCAAGGAAGTTGTGACTCCACCCCCGGCAGTGTTCAAGGCCAGGCTGGACAGAGCCTTGGGTGACATGGTTTAGTGGGAGGTGCTCCTGCCCATGGCAGGGGGATTGGAACTAGATGATCTTAAGGTCCCTTCCAACCCTAACTATTCTATGATTCTATGATTTGTGCATTTGCTCTGTTCTCATAAACTTTAGGAGACTAAGTAAGATCTGGGTGCCTGAATATTTTGTAGGAGCTTAGCATCAGCAAAGTTATATTTGGAGCACTGAAATGAAGTAATTTACTAGCACTTGGTAGTACAGTTCCCTTTGTTAATGATAGATTTCTTCTTGATCTACTTTTTCTTTAAGTTTTGTTTTGGGTGAAAGAGATTATGGAGCAACAAATTAAGCACATACTTTAATATCTTCTGCGTATGATTGATTAAATCAGCTCAGAAGTAAATACTTGAAATCAACCACATGAGCTTATAGGTTACTTACAGTAACAACTGCAAAAGAACAAATGTTTTGAGTGGCTTATGGATTTTGAGGACAGGATATAAGTTATTCAAAGGACTTATTTTAGTGTTGTTCTTATCTACTGTAATTTTATGAGAAGATTAGGGAGCACTGCAACATATGGAAAGCACCAAATAAGCATCTGACAGGTCATATCAGACTAACACTTCTATGCAGTAATAGATGTACTGACTGTTTAACTATAACCCAAGTTTCAAGGGTCACCAGTTTCCAAGAGTTTACTAGGTCAACCTGGCTCCTCTATTTCCACAATATATTCCGTCCTTCATTTCCAACATTTCGCCTGCACTGGAATTGTCCTTTTAAGAAAACTCACTTTTCCCATACAACCCAAGTGCTCTGATATAGATTTCTCCCAGATCAAGAACAGATCATCAGTTTCCCCATGTCTTTTTCATAATATCTGTCAAATGCTCAGCCACTTAAGACTCTGTATCTGTCACCTAGTGCAAGAGACAGATGGTATGAAAATGAAAGCACAGTAGAGGGTAAACAGGCATATTAACACCAAGGACAAGCCATGGGATAGCAAAGAATGTAGCTGAATTTTAACATTTATTCCACTATGATGATCTAATTTCTAGTCTTTGGTTAACCTTCTTTTTGAGAGCTATGAATGAGGTTCACCACTACCTCAACAAGAAATCAACGTCCTGTCTGGTCGTTGCTCCACCCTAGCAGAAAACCCACTCTCAATGCTACTGCAATTTTCTTTGGCAGAAGGTAAATTACACAAGGCAAATTTATCCATAAAAACATACTTTCTGTAAAGTTCTTCAACTTTTGTACCCTCTTTCCACCCAAAAAGCTTACGCTTATTTTTGTACGTGTTACACTGCCCTTTTCTTGAAAAGCAGAAACTTGCTGCTGTGACAACACTACTTTGGTCATAATCTCAGAAAAACAAATTTTCAATCAGAAATTAAAGGAAAAGGGGTTCTTAAATGTAAGGGTTTTTCACCCACATTACACTGTTCGTCCAGTAACACTAGATTGTCAGTTGTATTTTCTCAGCTTTAAGGTCGTACACACAGGCATATTAATTATAACAGACTAATCATGCAGTTTTCATTAGCTGTATCTCATTAACACATTTCCATTTAGCTGTATAACAGGTAGGCATATAGTTTAAATTACTTACTGGACTCCCTTTGTAGTGAGCATAGGACATAGGCACCTCTAGATTTATTTCATCTGAAATCAGGTGTCTTAAATAGGCTAAATTACTCTTTGGGATGCCTACCTTTGTCTCCAAGTAAAGAGGTATTCTTATTAAGTATGCGACACATAGAAAGCTACAGTTAGGCAAGATCAGTCTGACTCCATCTCTATGAAACAGTCATTCACACAGAATTTTTGGTGCTGTCGTAAATAACATTTTTAAAGTTAAACATTTATTTTGTTATCTCAATACGCATGGTAAGTTCTCCTTCATATGGCACTTCAGACACTATTATCTTAGGCTCCATTAATAGTGACAACATGAAAGTATGAATTCATGTGAAATACAATTTTTTCCCCTCAGCATTCACAGTCTGTGATCTTTCACGGTCACACTCTTTGCAATTTCAAGAAAATGCTGCAAGAAATATAATAAATATGAATTTAAACAATGGTTCAACAGAGAACTTTTTGGTGATCAAGCTACAGCATACACACAAGAATCTGAGGGTAAGCAAGAAGACGGCAAGGTCATCTGAGTTAACATAAAGTAGATCTTGATTTAAAAATTCCAATCATTCTTATAAAAGAGCAATGAATGCAGGGCACTTGTGGGTACATGAGAAAAATACATGTACATGTAAAGACTGAAGAGAAAGGTATTACAAGCAGATACTTTTAAAAGCAGGTATGGTAATAAAAAATTTGTATCAAATTGCTGTAGGGTTTAAAGTAAAAAAAAGAACTTTCAGCACTTAACCTGTAATGAATTTTCCGAGCAACACTGATGAGCTGTTGATTATTTTATATTTTCATAGTAAGGAAAATTATGTCATGTGGATAATAATTGTGAGATTTTACAAAATGGGTAGGTCTGAGAAAGAACTCCAGACATTTGAAGTGGGAATAAAAGATTTATAATTCACACACTTTTTTTTTTTTAATTACCTGTATTACTGTCAGCTTGCAGAATAAACTTATTGAAAAATAAAAGGTAACCTAAATGAATAAAAATGTCTGTTTAAGAGTATCTAAAATTATTATTAGACAGTTAAATTGTGACATTTAATCTAACTGAACAAACTAGCTTAATGCATATTTCTGGTTAAAATACTTTAATCACTAGAGTAAGATGTTTTTCTTTAAAGAAAAAAAATCACATTTCATGGCTGTGACTATGCAGTTGTCAAGAATATACAGTATATGGTATTTCATATAGTAAAATGCAGTATTTTAAGCTGCTTAAAACATACAGAACCAATTCTTTTCTTCCCTGCTATTTTTGACACAGGTAGCAAAAGTACCAGTACCAGATAAGAGAGGAAAGGAGGAAATGTAGAGCGAACAGTGATTACGAAAAGGCTAAGTAATTACCATGCTCCTCTTCCCACATACACACAGGACTACTATTGCCATTTCAATAAGCTGATTACACTTCTGAGGAATATGGGAAATGGGTGTACAACTGGCCTCCATAAAATTCTATAGTAAATGCAGTTCAACACTTATTGCCACAAGCTTGCAGGCCAAATTCAGAGGGTCAGTGATCAGTAGAAATTTACAGTATAGCTGTTACTACTATTCTTAGGGAATTTCAAGTATTAGTCATCATGTGAATAGGTAGAGGTTTCAGCTAATTTCTGGTGGCAAGAACTAATTTAAAAATACACAAAAATCAACAGAAGTTGTAAAACAAAAAACCAACAACAAAAAAAAGAACAATGGTGGAGATACACAACATGAATAAAGCCACTATCTAAAACAAAATGGCAGTAGTTCTTTGAAATTTTGGAGAGTTGGAAGAAGGTGCAGATTTATGGAAGTGCTGAGACATGGCTAAGAGGAAAGCATTTAGAGTGAAATACAAAGTACTACAAAATCCAACCTTCCTTTAAAAAATGATAATAATTAAAAATAAGATAAGTTCTGTCCCCTTTAAAAGGACACAAGCAGCTTCAAAGCACTCATTTACAACAGTGGAAAGCAAGCCCATTTGTCATGGTCCAACCAGCCACTGTATCATGGCAAGCAATCACGTCAATTCTTAAAGACAAGTGAGTTAATGCTGCTTGGTTAACACAACACTTGTTCAGAAAATGAGTGATCAACCTAGAGTGCAGCATCCCTGCAAATCTTTGTGAAAAAGTCTAGCAGAGTGCACAAAAGTCACATAAATACTTTTTTACAATTTTGGCAAATTAAAAAAAAAAAAAAGACTGAATAATAGTTCATAACTACTCAGACTGTTCTTGTGTTCCTGAGTACTACAGATGTAAATTTGTATTTGTATTTGGATATGCCTCAAACTATAAATTTGTATGCCAAGAAGTAGAAATTCAGTAACTGGGCTGAACTTTAGTGCACTGACTCCTCAGCAGTGTGCAATCCAAACAGGTTTTCATTATATTATACTCTATTTCTGCTTAGAAAGATTGACACCTTAAAGATATTAACAGGTTTAAAGAAGTATTTTTTCCTCTATTTCAAATGATAGGAAATACTACTCCAATTTTTACTGCTGCAAATGTATATTTATGTATTTTCAATGAACTTAGAAGCAGTACTTGCATCTCATTACAGCTCCTAATTACCTGCACAGAGAAGAAGGAAAAAGAATTCACTTTTTTCATTCCCTGGACCATGTTACATGAGCTGCAGACTGAATAAGTAGAAGACCAAGGTCACGCACAGAGAAATGCAATAAAACACAGCTGCTGAGTGAAAATGGATTGCAACTCTCATTACAGCTGAAGTGGAAGTGCCATGCCAGTCCCTAAGATGATGTTCTCTGGCCTGCAATCATTGCCTTGAAGGAGATAAAAATGACTGGTTGCTGAAGGAGCACGCACAGACAAAGAGCCAAATGGCTCCAGCTGCTTTGCAGATCAGAATTTTGCAAAGAGAGGTCCTTCATCTCCTGTTCCTGAATAGAGTCAGTCACTTAAAGAGCTTCTGTGTCTACATGCATCCCAAGACAATGATCCTAAAAGTTATATTCAGCCTCCTTCAGAGAAGAGGCTAGACCAGCCTGTAACCTACGTTGACCAAAAGGCAACCAGCACCAAAACTGTGATTCTAAGAAAATCATAGAATCATAGAATAGTTAGGGTAGGAAAGGACCTTAGGATCATCTAGTTCCAATCCCCCTGCCATGGGCAGGGACACCTCACACTAAACCATGTCACCCAAGGCTCTCTCCAACCTGGCCTTGAACACTGCCAGGGATGGAGCAT
>JANHGB010050883.1:0-15430 GCA_026283785.1 Coracopsis vasa | reverse complement strand
TAGAGCTGTGGTTTAAGCCCTGCTGGGAACTCAACACCACGCAGCTGCTCGCTCACTCTCCCGCCTTCTTCCTCCCCCTGCTCCTGGAGGGATGGGGAGCAGAATCAAAAGAATGTAACTCCCACGGGTTGAGATAAAAGCAGTCCAGTAACTAAGGTATAACACAAAACCACTGCTGCTACCAACAGTGATAATAATGATAACGGAAATAACAAGGGGAGCGAATATAAAATTAAAAGGGGAAAAGGAAAACAATAAGTACAAGTGATGCACGATGCAGTTGCTCACCACCCGCCTACTGATACTCAGCCTGACCCGAGCAGCATTCTGGGCCTTCTGGGTGACTCCCCCCAGTTTATATACTGGACATGACGTGCTGTGGTATGGAATACTCCTTTGGCTAGTTTGAGTCAGGTGTCCGGTGTCTGCTTTTTCCCAGCTTCCCGTGCCCCTCCTCACTGGCAGAGCATGAGACTGAAAAGTCCTTGATTGGTGTAAACATTACTTAACAACAACTGAAAACATCGGTGTTATCACCATTGTTCTCAGACTAAAGTCAAAAACACAGCACTGCACCAGCTACTAAGAAGGAGAAAAGTAACTGTTACAGCTGAACCCAGAACAAGATGTTGTACAGTATTACTAAACCTGACAAAGTTATGCATTGTGATTGAAATATGAGAGTGTGTACAGGTGTCCTGAATTTCACTTAGGACCCTTAGCTTAGAGAGCTGTCTGTTTCTAAGTATCTATGGGGTGGGAGGCACAAGGCCTAAATGAGATGATGGTCCTAAACAGCAGAATATAGGTGGAAAAGATGTTTGCTTGGATTTTTCATACAGTGCTTGGTTTTCACTCCCATTTTTAAAGTCCAGCATTAAATACAGCAATACCCCTAACATTAAATTGCATTGCAATTAATATGCCAGGCACTGTTTTCCTAAATGAAATGTGTTGCTCTATAATTTAATACTTGCTGTCTTGGTTATTGTGGTCTTTATTATAGCAAACATGTAAAATTGCATATGATAAGTCTCAGTGATAGAATAGGAGAAGAATTAGAGCTAGTAAACAGAGTAAGATTTCTGCCATTATAGACTATTTCTCTATTATAATTTCCCTGAAATAGTCATTACCACTGTTTTTACTTATCTACTTTTGCTCTTTTAGGTTTGTTTTTATTTTCCTTCTATATCCATGCAAAGATAATTGAAACAGATTGTATGTCTTTGCTATGGTACATGAATTTACTGTAACATATTTATATTGTGGTTCATGATTAACTTGTTAAGTCACTGGAAAACAGTTTCTTCAGTGGAGGTTGTTTAAACTCTTACAATTTCCTTATTAATGGCAAGAAAACAACAATTGTCTTATATGTGATACGATGACCAGGGAACATCACTCTGGACCCCTTTTTTTTAGGAAGTTAGTGTTTGTTGCTGTGGTGTCTGAGGAGTGCCCTATTGAACTTCTGTAAGATAAAGGCTGATGTATGACAAAATACCAATTGAAAATCATTTGCCGTGTGAGTGGTCATCTGATACTGCTGTAATCTGAATTTTCTGGAAGCAGCTGTGGTTAGGAAGGTAGATGTGCAGGCCATGACAAGAGGAGATATCTACATCCTGGCTAAAGTATCGAATTTGTACATTTGACTTTGTCATTTAAAACCCCTCCCCAAAATATGTGGGAGAGCTGTTCTTAGGAAATGCATTACTGATGGCTGTGAAAGAGCCTTAACCTTATGATTATGGTGCAGAAAGACTTTTGGAAGCTGGTGGGAAGGGTACCCAGTCCATACTACAAAATGTATAAGACAGCCCTGGCTTCTCTGTCAGGTTTCAGCAGCTGTTCTCAATAAGCAGTGTGATTTAACAAGTGTCAGAAGGATTCAGGCATAATTCTTCCCCTGCCTAAAGGCTCCTAGAGATTTCTCTTGTCTAAAGGGCTCAGCCATATTTTTTATGCTGCTTGTTGGCTGAAATGACAATTACACATTAGCTGCTTCTTCCTCCTTCCAACAGTGTCAGAAATATGGAGCTATAGAAAGTATGGAATAAAATTTTATCCTTTCTTCCAGAAAGCCATGGCTTTTTCTTACACAGTATTTAGCAGGCATCTCTGACATTCTTTCCTCTCTCTCCCTTTCTTTCCTTCTTTCCTCCTTTCCTCTTTCTTACCTCCATTGTGTGTCTGCCAGTCTCTGAAACATTTTTATGTAATGTCTTTCCATTTTGGTTTCATAAGGCCAAATAAATAATGTCATCTGTGTTGTTATTTCCAAAGTTGATGATATCAAATTGTGATTTCCAGAGCTGTTAAAATGTACTCCCAGACATTATTTGACAGAAAAATTTCCCAAAATGCTGAAATTTAAAAACAAATTAAAAGGTACTGGTATGTATTTTATAAATGATGTGTTACATTCTTTTATTTGATGTTGTATGTGTAAATAAATATGGTACAGCTGACAAGGAGAACTTGGAGACTTGGTCACAACCTGAAGCGTAGCAAATCCCTATGGCAAATAAGGACTGAGCTCCCCCAAATGAAAGCATAAGCATGATGCAAGCAAAGCCCTTTTTGTCTCATGTACTCACTTGAATTGAATTCAGTATCTTCTATTGATATTGTCTATTTCCTTTATTAAATAAATTTATTTTCCTTTAATAAATAAATTTAATAATTTTTTATTTATTCATTAAGATACTGAATTCAGTTCAAGTGACTACATGGGACCTTATGTGTTATTATAATAAGGATTGTCCCTGCAATCATGAACTTCAGGTAACGCGTACAGGATTCTTGATAGTTTCTATTTAGCTCTGAGAATAATTATTAGCCTTTCTGTGACAAACCCAAGCCAGTTTTATCTTATTATAGTTACCAACCTTGCTGATCTCCATGGTTATAGTACCTTATGTTTCACAACAGAATCTATCCAGAGTAAAGTGAGCTAGTGAGCTACTTAATGACATCCTAGACTTCTTTAGTCTGTCTTTGTGTGTCCTTCTACGTAGTTGTGTATGAAGCAAGTTTTCTATTGTTTTCAGTAAAAAAAGGACTTAAATTTATTTTTTTTCTTAAATTGTAGACAGGGAAATGAGTCAAAAGTCATAGTATGACAAGCTAAATATGAAAGTGTACCAGCAATTATAGCTGCTTCTGTTTGCTTTTCCTTTGGTAAAGCAGCATGGCCTCTTTAATACTGTATTCAGACTCAAGATACATCTTTGCATACCCAGGTCAATGGGTGGGGTACTTCAGGAAATTACTTTTCTCTTTCAGTGCCACTTTGTTAATCTGAAAAGCAAAAGTAATGGTTGTGATTTACTTTGCATTGTGCTTTGTGACCTGCTGGTTGAAAGGACTGTGCAATAGCTAGGTATTGTAATCACCACTATTCTTCAAAGACTTATTTTCTTAGTTTAACCAAGGCAGTGTCATAACTTCTAGTTTTATTATTCTACTTTTTATATTTTATTGGTTTTATTTAGTAAATTAAATATGTGACATTATCTTGTAATGTAAAATTCTGGCAAAATATATTTATTGTCTTAATAGAACAACTAAATGGAAGATTAAAATGCAGATGAGGTGAACTGCCTGAAGAGAACAAACCCAATAAACTAGTTTATTACTATAATGCTGTATTCTGGAACAATTTTTAAAAGTCTGTTAGCATACATAAAAACATTGTTAACTCTGTGTTTAAAATAATTCTGAAACCTGTTCAGCAGAAGAGCTGATGTTTGAAAGGTTAGGTGACCTACGTGAAAACTGTAGGGGTTTATGACTGCCAATTTGTTGCCACCTTCTTTTCTGTTTCATTACACTCCTGGATGATGTACATAGCTAGTACTTGCAGAAGCCTCTAAGGTCTTGGAATCAATTCATATGGTGCTGTAGTTAGTTTCAAAAGTTTATAAGCAAATCATAAAAAAATATTTCCTCTGAGTATGTAATTTTTGAGTTTATTGATTATTTGCTCATTATTTTTGAAGGGAGAGAATATAAATACAGCTCCCAATTTATGTTTCCTCTCTCACAACTACTTTAATGTAAAGCAAAAGGCATACTTTCCTCATGATGGCTTTCGAATCTAAAGGTGATACTGTTTCATGTAGTTTTATAGTACTGTTCTCTAAAGATCTCTATATATCAGTGAGGATACGTGGTTATTAAAGAATACATATATATATGGTTTTATATATGTAATTCGTACACAGTATTTATACTGCAAAGGAAGGAGAGACCAGTACATAATTCTATTGTAAGTACCATAGCAGAGGGATGACATGCTTGTGAATTGGTCAACAGGAATAAAACACAAAGGCAAGTAGATACAAAGACCCTTGTATGTTACTCTTCTTGCTCATTTCTCTTGTACCTCTTATGCAGAGATTTCCAATTCCAGATTTTGTAAACAAAAATCATAGTAAACCTTTGTGAATTCAACCTAATTGTGTTAGAAGGAGAAAACAGTTGAGTAACATCATGAGCCATTCCTGTTAGTCATGAATTTCACTGTCCTTATTATGAGGAGAATACATTTTTCAGAAGTTTTCTGCCAGGCCCTGATCCCTGGCCCCTGGCCAGCCCTAAAGGATGGGGGTGACAGCTTTGGGTCCTGGAACCCATGGGCAGGGGGGATCTGAGTGGGAGTGGGCTGTGAGAGGGAATCCTTCCTTGCTTAGGGCTGCTGCAGGCTCAGCCCTCAGTCCCAGTCCATGCCACTTGCCTAGTTGATTGTCACGGGTCTGAGGTCTGGGAGCAAATGCCTGTCTGGTGGTCTTGTGTCCCCTGTGGCCCCAGCTCCCCTGACTGACGGCCAGCCCCACTCCTCTTCTTCCTGATGTTTCTTAACCAGTTGGATGCTCTCCCCCCGTAGATATTCAGGACTCGATTCGATTGCCCAATTCTATAGCATTTGATAAAGCGAAGAATTTGAAAAGCAAGCCAAAGAGGTAGCAGATCAAGAGAAAGGCACCATCTGTTGGAAGGCGAATTTGAAAAGAAAGATTAGAAATATTGTAAATTTACTCTAAAGAACTTTAAAGGTTTAGCTAATCTGCTTTCCAAAGACCTCTTACTGCAAGCTTCTTTATAAGCTGGTATTCTTAAGTCTGCACTGAACAGATCTGTTACCAAACTCTAGCAATGAACCCAATATTTTGGCCTTTGCAGTTGCAACAGGAGTAGTCAAGCGTTTCTACTTACTAATATAAGCAGTGGATTCACATACTGGACTTGTGTATGTCTGTGTTAAACTGCTAATCTTTGTTGGAACAGTTGATGTGAGACAAATGAAAATGAACAGATGTCTTCAGTGGTTTAATACATGAGAATAATTTCTAGAAAATGGAGACAAAAGGGATTATTTGTTTTCAGATGTGTTCACTGGAGAAATATGTATAGTTTTGCATGCATCCATATTGTACATTCAATGCTTTCAGCATATGTACGCATTTGGGCCTCTTGTACAAAAAGCCATTGGGATGCATACAGGCAGTATAGTTGTACTTATGCATATATCACCAGGATACTTCTGACATTCTGAATGTAGGAATTTTGCCCTGAAATCAGTGTGAAAAAGATGAGATATAATGGCTGTTTCTATACCCCGTTATACCATCCAGGTGGTACCCTTACCACAGCTGTCCAGTCCAGTGCCAATGAAGTAGCTTGGAGAATGCCTCAGTTCTTTTGTCAGGGAGAAATCTCAGGAGAAACAGAGAGCCTCCAGGCACACTCCACTGCAGTGTGAACTACATCCACCTTAGAGAGCCTTAAATTGGTCAATACTGCATGATCATCATCCCCTCTCCACCTCTGAATTCCCTTACTATTTTTTTTTTTTTTTTTAGGGGAAAGGGGGATAGAAGCTCTTGAATTTTAGGAAAGAATAATTCACATACATATTTTAGCCATTTTCTGGGGAAAGATATCTGATATTAAAGCACTTTGCCATGTGGAGATAGGAGAAGATGGTTTAACCTGAAATTGATGGAGAGATCGCTGCTGATTTCCATTTATAACTGTGACTCATTTAACTGAGACATAATTTAGGTACAGCCAATCTGTAAATACATTAATTAGAAAAAACCCACTAACTCATTATTTATCGTTTGGTTCTTTCTTGTTATTCGCATACTTCTAGATCAGCTCAGAAATACAGGTAGGAACTGGGCGCAACAAGTACAATGTAGTTACTTTAATACATCTTTTTTGACACACGCAAAAGTAAAATGGTCAGCAGGCCATTGCATTTCCTTTATTTAATAAAACTGCATATAAATGACACAATGAAAAATGCTTGTAGTCAAATTCTTTAGGAGACTGGCAAACGATGTTGGATGATGCTCTCAGGTGCACATTTGGATGTCATTCACTAAATACACATATAGGAAAGGCACTGTATAAAACTAGAGTCCCTTTCATTCCGCTTTGCTCATGTATTTTCCCTTGCATTCACAGAATACAGGTAGACAGTGTATTGTTGGGTGGAGCTGCCAAGGAGATAGATTTTTATATTAATAAATGTCATTGTGGTTCCACTGCCTCTATACTCCTGTCTGTGAGCATAATAAATATTCAAAAATTAGTTATATTTATGGTTCTTTACTGAGTAATCATCTGGGCAATCTCTGTTTTGGTTTGGTTTGTTTTTTGGTTTTGGTAAAACTTACTAACAGATAGTGGTGTACATTGGCATTTTCCCACTTGACCATGACAAGGAAAAAAAAGTGCTTCACAAAGTAGCTGAGACTTAGCAGGGTGAGAGTATAAAGAGCATTGTGCCTTCTCCAATAGGTCTGACTGATTTGAAACACGGTCTTGCAAGATAAAATCTAGATGCAGCCTTTCAGAGATCGGTTGTCTGTGACAGCAGATGTAACTGGTTTCTTTCTGTTGTGGAAAACAGGCAGAGAACATATCATGTAGGGAAACAGGTAGCATACACAGAAGCTTTCACATCAGATGTGATGTGATGTCTTAGGCCCCAGGTGTAATTCATTCTCAGGAACTGATTTTAATCACTGCCGGGGAGAGCTGTCCTGCTGCTAGCATATATCCTCTTCTAAGCAACATTGTCTCAACACAGGGCCTTGCAACTAAGTGCACGGAGTCCCTCATGTCAAAAGAATATTTGACTGACTGCTAAAAAAATTGAATTATTTGAATGTCATATGTAGCAGCATGTTCTTCCAGTTTATGGAATTCAAACTGTATTTGTTGAAAAACTAAGACTGAACAGAATTTTTTATATTTAAAAGATATTTTTATCTACCCTATGAAATGAATAAAAAAAGGCAACACAGCACATTGTTCTATATGCCAAGAAGGGTACCTGGGCTTTACCTTATAGGGGCTGAAATATGTGCCACTATTAAAGCATAACCAATCTTAGATCACTAGTGGGAACTGACTTGGTCCAAGTAGCTTAAACAATTTATTTACCCACACATTAATGAACATGTACAAGTTTTTATTCATGTGTCAACTTTTTAGTTTTTACTTTTTGCTCCCCTTTACACCCTAAGGAAACATCAGGGTTTATTTATTTCCAGGGTGGGTGCCAAAACCAGGGCATGTACTGCTGTGTTTTGAGAAACAGCAGAAAGTTCTCCTGTGCTGTATTTAGTGTTAGTTTGAAAATGCTTACCAGGGCTTCTGTGCACAAGATCACTTTGCTTAAAAAAACAAGCCTCAGATCCCCAGTGTATTATTTTAGACTTCAGTCAAGCTTGAATGCAAGACTGCATCATGGGCTACTCAACCCCAAGGTACATAAGAGCAAGTAAGAGAAATTTTAAGTGGCAAGGAACAATAAGGTTAAAAAAGTGAAAATGTTAAAATTCTGCCTAATTTGTCTAAATGTTTGTTTGTCAGTGAAAGGGGCTTACTTTTAGTTTGAAGAAGGAATCAAATATCCTTTTTCACTGTGTGGATTTGGAAATAAAGTTAGTCTAGGACTTGATTGGCAGCAAAAATACCCAATTGAAATTTTATGGATCACTGATAAATGCCAGCTTCAGCATTCCCTAGAAGCTTGGAGAAATTAAACTGGGCTGTCTGGAGCTTGGTAGGCTAGCTACCTTTTTTTCACTTTCAGACATGAGTCGATTGATTTGATGAAAAGTAATTTATTGAGGGGGAAGGGCGACAGGATAATTTACAGTGCAATGGGATGATTTGCTATCCCTAAAATTGCTTTTTCTGAAATCTGAAACAGTTCTCTTCTTGGCAAGGCTATTAGGGGTTCTGCTCTCTGCTTCCCACTGCTTTGGACACAGCCTTCTCTCAGTTTGTGATTTTCAGGTCCCTGTTACATCGATTACTCTGCTCACCCCAGGCCACATCCTGGTAGAAGCTGCCTATGCAGCTCAAGTCCCTCGGCTACTGCTCCCAAGGCAGTCTGACTCTGCTTCACCACATGCTCAGAGTGCTTGTGCTGCTGCACCTTGCTGTAGCTGCTCTTGGCAGCCCTGGGTAAGATTGGCCTCTTCAGAGGGTATTTCTGCTACCTGAGCAAACACCTATGTATAGTTCCTTGCTAACAAGGCACTCCTGAAGCAGTCTTTACTGGTCCCTTTTCCTAGGTTCCCATCTTTATACTTTGAGCAGTTGCCGGAGCCACACTTCAGCACTTTTGGTTGCCCCAGACTTGTAAAAATTCTTCGCAATTACAAAATATCATCTATTTCATACTGTGGTTCATTTGTTGACAAAAATGCCTCTGTTGAAACAACATTTAAAAATGTTTTAGGCCTGCTCATTTGTATCTTTTTACGAATTTTTCTGTACATCATTCGTCAGCTGAATATCATTTATTTTCTCTGGGCAGAGCTTGTTTTTCTAAAGCTTGATCCACTGAACTTACATCGGTAGAGGAAGTGATGCTATTTTAAATTATCACTTGATTTTGATGCTTGAGCTGTTCACTCAAAATGGCTTTCAACTGCCTTCTTTTGTTTAGAAATACCCAAGAATTACAGCTTTTTTACTACAGTTAAATTATATTAAAATAGTTGTCTTTACAGCTTGTTTTCAGTAATTTCTTTTTGTATATTCATCTAGACTCAATGTTCTTGAACCCATTAATTAAACATATAAGTGAGAGTTTGCTTATTTTGAGCCTAAGAATTAGAGAAGATTTTGAGGCTATTTCTGACGCAGGTCTCCCATGTGTAGCACAAAAAATACCTCAAACACTGGTATAGAAAATCCTGATGTGTCCCTTAGGCAAACAGTTTAGCTCCTTGAATTGTAACTGATAACAGAAAATTTAGTACTGAGTTGCTGAGTGCATTTTAAAGTTTTACTGCTTTATTGTGTTACATACAAAAAGTAATAATTTCCTTCCCAGCCTAGATGAGATTATAACAGTTTTCAGGGCTTTTCTATGGACAGAGTTAATTTAGTAAGATTTCTGTCTCATTTCTTCTCATATTTCTCTGCTAGTGTTTCTTTTCCCCACACCCGTACTATCTCAAGAGATGCCTTAAATTATATTCAGCCTGTGTAAGACAAATAAATGGGGAGAACAAAAAGCAGCATAGTTTGCCTTAATGGAGATGAACTGAGAATTTCCTTGGAAATTGTAGTCTGAGTAAAGGATAAACTGAAGTTGTTAAAATTTCAGAGAACAATCAGCATATTCCATAACTGAGATCAAAACATTTGTACATCCATACATGTCTTAAACAGTAATGGTTGCATTCTTACTTTTTGGAAACTAATCAACCCTTCTGTATTGTGGCAAACAGAATCTCGGATCTGATCTTTCCTCTGTGTTATTTATTTATGCCCTCAATGACAGGAAGAGGAGATGTAAACAAGTTCACTTTTCTCTTTCGCTGTATCTCTAATTTTTGTACAGGGACCTATTCTTTAGGGCAGTGACATTAACTGCTTGGGTTTGAGTATCTTTCCTCCACTCTCTCTTTTTGTTTGTGGCAGTTCTGTAGTGTCAGATTCTGAAAATCCTGGCTATTTTGGAGAGAAAAGTTAACATTTCACCCACGTGTATTTGTAAACCACAAACAAATAGTATTTCTTATTCATTATTTAATACATAGAATCTAACATGGAAAACAAAGAAGACCTTAGTGAGAGAGAGGCCTTCTTGGGACACTCGTAGGTACTTGGAAAGTCTGTTCTCAAAGGAGCTTCTGGAAGGGTCAGTCAGGAGAATAAACAGAAGAAGAGAGTTTTATGTGACTTGCCCTAGTTTGTAGGGAAGGTAACTGAAAGAATTGAGAATAAATCACAACTGTTTTGACTCACAGGTTGCTACTTTTATAATTGGAAGTTAGTTTTTTGCAGCTACCTCACAATGTAATTTTTGTTGTTTGTGAAAAAGGAGAGACAAAACATTCCTAAGTAAGAAAAGGCAGATATCATACAAATGCAAAAAAAGTTTCAGCTAAATTTATGAAGGATTTGCCATGCAAATAGCTAAATTATTTAGAGGGAATTGTATGAATTGGAAGAAGGTTTAAGTGTGAGCAGTTGTATAAGTTTGATGTGCTTTGACTTTCAGGATAATTACAATCTATCAATGGAAATGGGTCTTGAAATATCTGGCAAATAAGAGAATCTTTCAGGTTTCAATGGTGTTATTGAATACCTCTTGCATGTTAAGAACATGTCTTCCTGCTGCTGAAATCAACATCTTATCTGCTGAAGGGCCTAGAATTTCTAGTTCAAATGAAGTTAAAAAATATTGGGTATACTAGAGAAGAGATTACTGAGAAAAGGAAGAGATTACTGAAAAAATCACACTTGTAAGTTTTATTTTTGTTTCCTTCTGAAGCAGAAAAATGTACTTTTGCCATGAGAGTAGGAATCTTTCCTGGTTGGTTGCCACTCAGAGTCTTGTATTCCATTTATCTTACTAACTTTTAATCATTTATTTTGCTGTTAAAAAGGTTGCTTAAATCTAAGCAAAGTGTAATTGAAGCATGATATAATGAGGTGAAATCTGAAGTCTCCAGGTAACTTCAGTGCTTCTGTTCTCCCTACCTTGCCCCCACATTTCTAATCATACTGTTGATGCTATGAACTGATATTGAAGTCAATGGGATTAGTCTTTAGGCATTTTTCAGGAAACCACACTCTTAGAGTATAATAGACATAAGTCATAAAATACTACTCTAGCTGAGGAAAGCCAGAGAGAATTGTGGAGCAGGTTAGCTATCTAGCTAATAGAGATCTTAATATTAAACACAAAAGTTCTATTAAGTGGTCATGTTAATTGGTACATTGATAGATATACTGTATGCTACAGAAAATATTCTAATATTCATGTTTTGATACAGTGAAGATTGGAAAGAATGCATTCCCCCACTCTCAATGGGTTTTGGTTAAGTCTAAGACTAGACCTTCAAAAATTATCAATAACTTAACAGTTCATTTGTTAAATTGCTGAGTTTTCTGCTGTTGATTATGGGATTAGTCCCACAGCCAGCATGCATAAGGAACACTCCTTGAAATTGCTGAGTCATTTCAGACAGAATAATAATTCAAGTGAATTACCTTGAATTAGCTGAAACAGATGTGTTCCTGGTTTTGGCAAAATTAACCTATAAAAAATTAAAATAAGTCAAATTACTAGTCAGCTAACTTGATCTATAAATTCCTCTCTAGAGTGATCTAATGAAAGCTCTGGGTGCAGGGTTGGGCTGTATGTTTAGCAGCTAATTTGCATCTTAGCTGGTATTTGCCTTGCTACAGTGGAAGAATAATCAGGAATGCATGCACTGTATTAAATGTGTTGACTGAGGCTGTAAATTGGAGGAGATTGTGTTTGGTATATAAATCTAGAGAGCACTGCCAGGTTTGGTCATAAATATGCAGCTTTCTGAATTCTATGTCAGATAATAAGAAACATGTCAATGAGTGATGAAATGTGGATTTCCAATTATTTTAACAAAAATAAACTGCCTTTTTGGGATGTATTTATTACAAATGTTTCATCATTCCTAGTTGAAAGAATAGAATAGAGGGTGCATAACTAGAGGGGATTCCTGGGTGAATAGCAAACTAATGTGTTCAAAATTCCAGTGGGAAAAGGAAGAGTTATGTTTGTCTTTTGCAGTAGGAATTAATTCACTCTGTTGTTGTTTTGTTTCTACTGCTGTTTTGAAAGGAAGAGAGCTGTATTTTTAACATTCTGATAGAAGGAATTTATGAACCTGGTCTGCCTGTGACACTGCAATAAAAACATTTGGAATTACAAAGAATTATCTTTTCAATATGCTTTAGAACTGTATCAAAAAAACTGGAAAGAGATAAGGTTTTGTTTCAGGAAGGATGCAAGAAAGATAGTTTCATTAACAAAGCTGGATACGACAGCTTTGTGAGACCACCTAGTTTAACTTCCATGGTTTCTCTGGGAAATTGTGTAATTTTGATGCTGCAGAGAACACAGCCACCTCTTAGAGTGGAAAAGAGATTTATTAATGACGATGGGCTGTGTGAACATGTGCCTATGTTAAGATGTATTGCAGTGTCTCATAAAAAAAATTCTGACTTGCAACTCAGAATTAAGGTTGGTGTACTGAGGGTGTAAGAGCTGCTTGTCAAGAGATAAGCTTCCTGCTTGGGATGTTCTCCTCAAGGTCAGGCCATTCTTTTCATACCAAATATCTAAAATCCTGAGCTAATCAAGTGTCTTGGTGTACCAAACACACACCTAATTCATAGGTTCAATGAGGCCTGGGAGTATGAGGTCTCACGGAATTTGCTCCTACAAAGGGAAATAACATGAGGGTTCTGTGCACTGTTTTCATTGAGGTACTTTAAGAGGGTGGGGATAATACAGGTTGGCATGGATTACAGGAGGATTATGAAATCTTTCCCAAAGTATTTCTTTGGTGTTATAACAAACTATAGGTAGTGAATGAAAAGAGTACTTTTCTGTCTCAGGGGGCTAGAGAAGGCACAAACAAAAGCTGTGCCTTTCCCAGCAATTCTAGCATACTCTTTTGCCTGTAACTGTCTGTCTCTGTAAGCAAAGCCTTGTGTTGAAGAACACAAGCAACAAGAAGCAACTGTGTTTTATTGAGCAATTACTTCTTCTTGACATTTTTTAGAAGACCTCTGATCAAACACACATGAGATAGGAAAGCAGTTGTGTAGGTGAAGACTAATACAAAAGGTGGAAATTACCTAGATTGCACGGAAATGTCATTACTTTACGTACAGCACACTGCAATGCTTTTTCTAGATGTGCTGGTTTGGGCAATGCTGAGTTTCTATGCTGTTAACCTTTGTTATGTCAGCTGTTACAGTGACCTACATAGAATCACAGAATGGTTTGGGTTGGAAGGGACCTTAAGAGATCATCTAGTTCCAACCTCTCTGCCATGGGCAGAGACACTTTCCTCTAGATCAGGTTTCTGCAAGCCATGTTTAGCCTGGCCTTGAGCACTTCCAGTGATGGGGCAGCCACAGCTTCTGTGTTCCAGTGCCTCACCATTCTCAGATTTAAATTTTCTTCCTATTATCCAATCTTAAGCTATCCTCATTCATCTTAAAGCCATTAATCCTTGTCTTGTCACTACACACCCTTATAAAAAGTCTCTCTCCAGATTTGTTGAAGGCTGACTTTAGGTACTGGAAGGCTGCTATAAGAAAGGTCTGGCTGGAGCCTTCTGTTCTCCAGGCTGAAGAAGCCCAGCTCTCTCAGCCTGTCTCCATAGGAGATGTCTTCAGCCCTCTGATCATCTTCATGGCCTTCCTTTGGACTCATTCAAGCAGGTCCATGTCCCTCCTGCCTTGGTGGCCCCAGGGTTGAACACAATATTCCAGGTGGGGTCTCATGATAGCTGGGTAGAGGGGAAGAATCACCTGTCTCGACCTGCTGGCCACATATGGTTTGGTGAAATTACATACTACTATGAATAATTTTACTCAAGCATAAATGTGCTTTGAAGCATAGACTTAGAGCATCTGTTGGGGTTTTTTTGTTTGCTTGGTTCGTTGGTTGGTTTTTTTTCTTTTTCAGTTTTGATCCTAAATCCATTTTATCCCTGGTGGTATATTTTTAAAGAATCCCATTTTGGGGGACACTTCCAGTTCAAGTGTCCATTATTTAATAATGCAGAACATATTTTTGCAAAGCTGAGATGTGCTTACAGTTCACTCAGAATAGGAATTTCTATATAGGAACAACACTTATTAGTATCTCTAGTAAGTGAAAAAAGAAAATCTGAATTACTCTTAAAAAAAACCCCCAACAAACTACCAAGTAAGCTAAAGACAAGACAGTCATGACAGTTTGCCCCTTTTCTTGCTTGTAGTTTCCCTCTTAGGGGAGAACATCTACCACATTCCAAGGCAGATAAAATAAATGAAGACATAGAGGCTATACAGAACCTAGATTTATATTAGCACACTGTCTTCTGTGCAGTAATTTCAATATGATGTATACGGAGACTACACTTTCACAGTTACACTGATTACCAGTTCATCTCTTACTTCTTGCTTGTGCTTTTCTTCTTTGTTTGAAAATACACATAATTAAAATTTAGTACATAATCTATGAAAGCACCTTTGTCTCTTACAGGAAAATGGGTAGAATAACCTTTCATCTAGGAATTATATTGTAAACCAAATACCATTTTGATTTCAACTACCTAACAAGAAAGAAACCTTTGTTAAGTTGGATGTTTCATCAGTTGATTATATTACAACAGAGGAAAAGAAACAGCAATATTTTCAAAGCTCAAGTGACTTTTTACTAGCAGTTGTCATGAAGAATAGCAAGGTTATTATTCATAAATGGGTCATTATTCACCAGCTGTAAAGCACTTACCCTGATAGAGCAGGAACCAACAGAACAGGAAGCTTAGCAATGGTTTTCAGACTAACCAAAATGCTTATCAAACTTTGATTTCTTGGTGTTTTCTTTGCTTTCATTTCATTTGGAAATGCCTAGAGAGGGACATGCACATGTCTGCAGTGACTCAGGAATGCATGGAGGAGCAGCTGATCAACGCAGAAGGTGAATAAAGTCCTACCTCAACTCTGAGCCATCCATTTTTAGTAGAAACAGCTCATTTGAGAAAAAGGTAAATAGCTATTATGGTGACCTGGGCTAAATGAAAAAAATGCAATTAAAGCTATGAAAAATTATTTTAATGACCAGAGCTGCTTTGTGTAGCATCTAAAATTTATTAGACTGCGTCATTACATTATAACTGCTGTGGTAAATTTAATTTCTGTTTTAGTTGCCAGTTTTTTTTCTGGAAAGCAATAAAGTTTCTATCATTCTATGGATGATAAAGATGTACCATGCTTAGGTACATTTTTTTACTTTAGCAGAAAGTAATTTTTCCCCTTCACTGCCCACGCTTGATTACTTCTCCATCCATCCCCAGGTCCACCGCTCGTAGGCACCACTCCTGCAGCTTTGCTG
>JANHGB010050880.1:0-30316 GCA_026283785.1 Coracopsis vasa | reverse complement strand
TGGTGCACTCCCATCCTCAGTCATGCGGCATGAGATTCACTTCTTTCTAGGAAGGACGCTGGCACAAAGTTAAGTCATGGGGCCTGGCAGAGCCCTGGGCAGGGGTTGCCCATGGTACACCAGTGTGGCTGCAGTGTAGTTTGTTCTCCTGCCTTTTGCAGACACAGGCTCAGACAAGCAGTGGACCAGCCCATGGTGCACTCCCATCCTCAGTCATGCGGCATGAGATTCACTTCTTTCTAGGAAGGACGCTGGCACAAAGTTAAGTCACAGAGTGTGGCATATCCCTGGGCAGGGATTGTGCATGGTGAGCAGAGATGGCTGCTCTGCAGTTATGTTGCCTTTTACAGCCACAGGCACGGAACAGGACAGGATGAGACCACAGCGCACACAGCAAATGGACTGGACCATGGTGCACTCCCATCCTCAGTCACACAGCATGAGATTTGCTTCATTCTAGGAAGGATGCTGATACAAAGTTAAGTGATGTAGTCAGTTAGAGACCTGGGCAGGGGTGGCCCACGTGAACGAGGGTGGCTGCTGCCTTTGCTTGTTGTACTTCCAATTGCAGCCGCAAGCCATGACCTGGAGTGGACCAGACCATGCTGCACTCCCGTCCTGAGACACACGGAGGGAGAGACCGGCTGACCAGCTTGTTGAAATGCTGTTGGGAAGAATGATGACATTGGCAGTGACAGGAGACAGTTGAAAATGTAACTACTTGACTGATGCAGACCCAGACAGGACAGGACCAGACCCCGGCGCTCTCACTCCCTTCTCTCAGCAGCTGCTCAGCCAGAGATTTCTGTAGCCTTCAACAACAGGGAAGCCATTGACCTAAAGACAAGAATGCACGACGAGTGTCAGCCTGCACCTCGCCATGTTCCCTCAGGAGCTGGAGGCCGTTGACAAGGGGAGCTCCGCGCCACTCACCCTCTCTGTGAAATTGACCTGAAATAAATTTTTCTGATTCATGACCCATTGGCTGATTCTTCTGCTTTGTGTGGTCAGAATTTGGGGGGAAATGTCCTGGGCCTTTTCCTTTTTATCATACAATTGTAGAATGTTTTATGTTGGAAGGGACCTTCTCGTCCAACCGCCCTGCCATGGGCAGGGACGCCTCCCACCAGACCAGGTTGCTTAAAGCCCCATCCAGCCTGGTCCAGAACACTGCTAGGGATTGGCCAGTCACAGCTTCTTTGAGCAACCTGTTCCAAAGGCTGCTTTAAGTATTGGAAAGCTGTTGTGAGATCTCCCTGGAGTCAACTTCCTGTTGACTTTCAGTCAAGACTATACACTTGAAACAGCAAAAATGGTGGAGATTCACCTGATCCATATCCTTGAGTAACTCAAAGAGACAGTGGAATTGTAGGTGTTACAGCTGGCATTAAGCATTTAGTGCAATGAGAGATGTCCTTATGTATCACTGCTGTCTAATCTAAAGGGGCATGCGTTTTTCCCAGGATGTCGGTGGTGGCGATGTCCCAGAGGACAGAATGTTGGCGGTGGCGGTGTCCCGGTGCATGGAATGTTGGTGGTGGCCATGTCCCAGCAGATAGAATGTTTGTGGTGGCAGTGTCCCAACGATAGAATGTTGGTGGTGGCTGTGTCCCATCAGATAGAATGGGAAGGGAAGGTGTATTTGAGGAAAAGCATGTTTTTTTGCCACAGTATGTGTTTTGACTGTTGTACTGTGACTAAGGGCCTGTGTATCTGTGCTTTGTTGTGACAAATTCTCATTGCAATACCAGTGCAAAAGCAGCTATTTTATGCAGCTCCTGTATTTTTTATTCAATATTTTTTATTCTCACTGATGTGCATCTTCTTTTTCTCCCTTCCTTTTCTGAACAAAGAACATTTCTTGTTTCTAAGCATTTGAGTAAGACAGTTTTGTTCCCTTTTTTGCAAAGATAGGTCAACTTTGATCAACAGGAAAAGTAATGGTTTGTAGAAATTCACATTGTGCACTTCTTGCGTACTCCATGGAGTGTCTTTGTAGCTGGTACTTAGGATATTGCTTCTGGAAGCACATTTCTGGCATGTTTCTTTTATTTGTGCAGCCAGAGACCTTGACAAATGCTTCATGCTTGATAGGAACACACAATCCTTTTAGATACTGAATAGTATTAATAAAGACTTACCAACATTGGAAAGTGATTGCAAAATAAGCAGAGGTGTGCATTTAACTATTGCTAGTTTAGTTAATACTAAACTTTGGTTCTGCATGTAGGGTGCTGTTCTGTAGGGTTGCTTGATCTACTCTCAAAGTTGTTGAAGTTCAGCTGATGGGTTCAAAGCCACCACATAGGAAAAAGGTGAGGATTAGTTACTCTGGGCAAGTCCTGAGTGCATGGCTTGTTCCAAAAAAGCAGTATTTTTTGTCATTTATTCTTTGTGAATTAAGCAATGATTAATAGAAGTGTTTATCCTCAAAAAAGTTGCAACTTTTAAGCATGTTTTTCAAGAGTAATTTTAAACTACTGTTTACATGTTATCCATCAGAGAAACTGTTTGAACTCTAAATCTGAGTAGAAAAATGACATTTTTCTGTCTCTCTCGAATATGTTACTGTAGTTTCCTCTGATGACAGCTGGAGGGGTCAGAGGTGACAGGAACTGACACAAACTAGTACTAGGAGACAATTTGTGGCTTATGTTGTGCTAAGGTGGGGTTACTTTGCTCGCTGCACCTGTAATGCAGCCTTTGCTTACTTCGGCTGATTTATAATGTCTGACTCTTCATTTTGCACTGATGGCTTTTTTGCACCATGGATGACATTTCTATGCAGAAAGTCAATGCAAATCCTGTGCCAACCTTATGCAAAGGTCCTCATCAAACCATGCTATGAGGTAAAAGCAGAACAAGCAATGCAAAGTTACAGCTTTCCACTCCAAGGTGAAATTTTATCCTAAAATAGAAAATACACTGGGAGGTCTGCTCTGAAGCCTCTGTAAGCAGAAGTAGAGATGTGCATAATGGGGGCACATCAGCAGGTTAGAAAAATTAGGTTTGACAATAATGGTGGCTGGAGGAAAATGTGTTGAAGTCACTATGACTGAAGTCTTAGGGTCCAAAGTAATGTGCTTTAGGAAATAGCTGCTGCATTCATATTCTTTTAGTCAATCAAAGGGCCACCTGAGAAGGTACGAGTATACTTCTGAGGGTGTGGAAAGTCCAGAATGAACTTTCTGCAGAAGCAGGATAAAACATGCACTTCCTCCCTCCCCCCGCTCCTTTCCTGGGAAATTGCTTCTTTTACATGTGTATGTTCTTTATCATACCAGCTGCTTTAGGGGAAGCATCTTTCTGTGTTGCTTTTCAATACTAGTAATAGGAAAAGGCTGGTGGTTACTCATATGGATGTTAAAAGAGCCACTGGGAACAGGGCATAGCACATTTCGTATATTTTGTAAATGTAAAATAAATTTCAGCTCTGTCCGGGTGTGCATCTTCTCAAAGAGCGTGAGGTTTGTGCACTACAAGGGTGGCTCTTAAAGGAAGACCAGAGGTCTTCCAGGGGTAACTAGAAGTTAGTACAGGTATCACAGGGTGAAATTCTGTGGCTGGCCGTAGGGGACACATCAGTGCAGGTGGTGTGTTGGAAGGTCAGAGGGCAGACAGAGACGCTGAAGTCTGGGCATGAGGTGAAATACTGTGCCCAAGTACATGTGTGTGTAATTCGTCCACATCACTGAGCAGAAACATTACCTGGTGCTAATGTTTGTTAGCTATACTCAAGGACACTGTGCTGCTTGATACTTCTAACTTTGACCTTTTCTAGATCACTTAGGATAAAACTAAAATGAGAATGTCCACTGTCTTTTACTGTGCAGTGTCCAGTGTGAATTCTCAACTCCTCTGAAGCTGGCGGAAAAACTCCCTATGACTTTGGAGGAGTTAAGATTTCACCTTAAGGCTTTTGTCCTTTGAGTTATAAACTCCTGGCACAGCTGTAAGACCTGGGATATTTAGTAGTGATTAGTGGTGACTGGCTGCAGTCAGAGTCACCTGGAGCATTTCACCAATTTGACATTTGTTTTCTAAGCTCTGGTTGATGTTTCCTTTAACATTTCTTACTCAAAATCAAGTTTAGGTTTGAGTTACATTGCCGAAGAGGCATTACAAATTCTGCCCTTATCTAAAGCTGTGTGCCATGACGTGACATTTCTAAGATGGCAGATGCGTGGACATGTTTAGGGTTCTTCTGCCAGTGCAGAGCATTTATGGATTTTTCTCACTGCTCATGAAATGCACTTGTCCCAAATATGGCATCAGCAAATACCTTTAGAGTAAATGTTTTTTCCCTATGCCTCACTTATCAACAGACGAGCCGGCCTTACTTAGATATGCATAGGTACGTATATGCATATATACATATATATGTGTTTATATGTGCCTGTTGCTCATGGCCTGTTCAAAAGTTCGAGGGAGATTTCTTGTAGTGTGAAAGAGCTCAAATGGTTAATGCTTTCCCTGAAAAGCAGTAGAGTGTCAGTCAGTCCCAGTTATTGTATAAAGAGACAGATGCAGGACTTCTGTGCTGCATGAAGCAGGTTCAGATTCACAGTGAATATTGTTCTTTGTTGCATAGAGGAGGATGAGGACGTGACATCTATAGGGAGCGAATCTTGAGGAAAAACTGCAGCAGATAAAAGGTGATACTTGTATTCACACAGGGCTCAGGTGTTGGGGAGGATGGGCTGTGTGCAGTTGTGCTGCTCCGACAAACTAGCTGTTTGATTCTTAACAAAATTGTTGCTATTAGTCTTTTGCAGCGCATCCAAAACCTCCTGTCACATTTGATTTCAGGTTAAAGCTGCAAAGCCTTCAGGTTTTTTTTTTAAAGGAACACACTTAAATTTTCTTTGTTTTAGCTGAGGACTCGTGTCTGCCTGCTACTCCTTTTTTTTTTACTTGTAACTTTTCTTCTTGGTGATTTTTAACAAAACCTGCCAACTAAATTTTGTTTCATGTTTGCAACATGACAGACTACATCCTTGGCGCAAATTCTATGGAGCTGGAACAGAAAGCACAGTAAAGGAAAGATCTGGAAAGGAAAGTAGCCTTTATCTGAAACAAATGTGGATAATCTGGTGACCTTTTTAACAGCATAGAAGTGTGATATCTTGTTATTTATTTGCAGTCTCCTTGGTTATTGACGTCGTCAGTGGGATCCTACAGTGGGATTCTACCCATTTCTTGTCATTTCTGTGTTTTTTTTCTGCTTACTGTGTGTTATCAGGAGTTCAGAGCACAAAGTGTTCAGTTTCTGCAAAGGAAAATGAAGTCTGCTAATCTGCTAGAAGTTATCATTAAAATACATGATAAAGAGGTGAAGAATTATGAGGCTGCAGTGTAGTAATAAGCAGTTCCTTTCTGGAGCCGTTGACAAGACATTGCGAGAGAAAATAAGTTGTCAGGAAGTGAGGAGCAGCATCCCACCATGATTAGGACTTGCCTGAAAGATTATAAATAAATATTAAAAATAAATAATCCATTTTTATTGTTGAAAAACATCTGTTGAGGGTTTTCTGAGGTCCAAAAACCTGGAATAACTTTGGTAGGCACTACTGAGAGAGGGTCTGCACGCACCTTGGTCCGTGTAACAGCTCCTCTATCCTTATGTGCCTGAGCCCGCTCCAGAGAAACAGTGTACTTTTAAACATCTTACCATTTAAAAACAGCCCACTGTTGCTTCATGGCTTGCTCCCCACCAGGGTAGCTGTGCATCCAGCAGCTTCTTTAGCCCGAAGCAGTGGCTTCGTGCTGCTGGGAGAGGAAGTGGGCAGCAGAAGTATGGAAGAGGGAGGGTTACTGGGCAAGCAGGGAGGGTGGAGGGAAATCCAGGGCAGAAAGGATGTAGACTGTCTGTTGTAATGAGTCTGGTAATTTTATTCATGTATGCTCATGAAACCCCTGTGGGTATTCTGACTTGTGTTTATCCGTAGGGACTCAAGGGAAGGCTCTTGCTCCTCTCCCTCTCTCTCTGGTCTTGGACCCTGAGAGTACCCGTCCCCTGCCAGACATGTTCCCCAGCCCACATGCAGAGCCAGTAGGTAGCCAACATGTTGCCTTCCTCATCCAGTTATTGCATGTGAAGGATTGCTAGGTCTCTGCTTAAAATCCAGGTTTGAATCTAGAGCTCTAGAAGTTCAGGAGAGGAAAACAGGTTTGACTTTCAGTTTACACTTTGTGTTCCTGCACAGCAAAACCCCAGAAGGATGAACAAAGAAATAGGCTCATTCCTTCCGGTTGGAGCTACTATTAATGTTTGCATCGAAGATGTCTTAAGTAGAGTTGATCCTTTATTTTTGTGATTCTTCTAATACAGACCAGTAATTCTGTTCATCAACAAGATGGTAACTTTTGTAAAAGCTGTATTAAAAAACTCATTGTCAAAGAAATAACTGATCCTCCTTTCTTGGCTTGATTTCCCCCTCACCCCTCCCCTCCACTAATTTTAAGACATCTCAAGAAGTCTTTTCCCTGTATGCATGAGTTGCTTCTCGATACCAGATGGGTCATGTTATTGTTAAGAAGAGATTGAGCATCCTTTTAGTCACGAGTTCTTGTAACATGTTGAGGATACATGGTATATGGCAGAACGTAGTAACCTCAGTTGTGGTAATGACTAATCAGAAGTACCACCTCAGATGTAGGGCTGCGATGCCAGTTAAAACCACACAGGAACTGATGCACAAAGTATCTCTTGTTTATTTTTTATGCGCCTGTATTTCCAGTTGCCTGTTGGTATCTTTCTAGCTTGAAAAAACTGAAAGGTCAGGTATGACAGCAAAGTGTAACCTACAAAGGAATTACTGCCTTCTCTTTGAAAATAAAATGTGCTTGCAGTTAGACAAGTATAGTATTTTATGCCCCAAATTAAGTCCTGTAGTAAACTCAGAGAAATACAGGATGACATAGCAAGTGAGGTGCTGACCTTGTTAGTTTATCTTTGTCATCTGGCAGTTTTTCAGAAACTACCACTGTATGCATTATTCATTCACAGCTTTAATATTCTTACTGCCACCTTACAGTTGGTAGTGTTTTCTGGAGAGCTTTAAACAGTACTTATAATGTTGTATGTTAGGGTAAAAATATATAGTGAATCAATCACTGTTCATGATAAAGCAGCCAAAGATGGATAAACTAATGCTATGTGAATACTCTCTAGTTTTATAATTTCAAATCAGTTCAGAGCCTGAACTATTGATTTTTGATTACTAAAGCGTCGATAATTTACTAAACCTTGAATTTCTGAGTTTTAGCAATAATTTCAAATGAATGTTTAAAGTTGCAGTTTAGGCAGTCTATGGAAGTTGTCCAATACCTCTGCAGTAACTTTACCTCGGTTAAATTAAATGTAGAGTGATCTTTTTGCTTGATTCTGGGAGAGAACTGAACTTTACACTTAAGCCGTGTATGTAAGACTATATACCTATGACTTTTGTTCTGCACAGCGCAGAGTAGCTTCTCTCATTGTCCTGTGTCTTCTCCTGAGTTCAGAGGCTGTTACACTTCATTACTGAGAGTGGTAGAAAGGACCAGATGGTGCTGGGAGACCTCTTGACTCTGCAGGGTAATACTGGATACAGGGGGACAGGACTCATGAGTTTTGCTCTTGCTGACCTTTTTTGTGACCTTCGCTGGCCTCTGTGCCTCTCTTTCTTTCTGCATTTAGTCTTTTGTCTCTATGGATCTTGTAAGTTTTCTTTGAAGCAGGAATGTTATTTTACTCTATGTTCAGCACAGAGAGGCCCCACTCACAGTGGGGGTATTTGGGGATCTTTTGTGTTACATGTCGTGACTGGTCTGTATTGAAACAAAGGCAAAGTAAACAAACCAAAAGAAGAGAGTGTATGTGTTTCAGATTGAAGGCAGGCTTCTGCATAAATATCTGTTCTTCAGAAAACAGAAGTGTCAGGAAAAGAAATACTCAGCTATAGCTTCCACGTGTTTCAGGTTTTTTCCCCACTCTTCCTCCCTGTATCTAAATTGTCAAGCAAGCACCTCTTCCAATCCATTATTTTGCTATTTGGAAGTATGTAATTGGTCCTGGCATTTTTATGAAGCTATCATCAGAGGCAAACTGCTTTCTTCTTACCCAGACTTTTTGTTGTTTGGGGTTTTTCTTTTTAACTAGCTTGACTGCAAGACTGTTAGAACTTTGTGGTCTCCTTTGTGCATTTTACCTTTGTATACTTCTATCAGATTCTCTTCATAGCTCTGTCATGCTATTTCTGTCTATCTTTATAGAAATATTCTACAATATACTCTTTACTAAGAGTTTCGATTCAGTTAGCATTTCTTGTCTCCCTGAAGATTGATTTACAGACGCTGACTGATGCATGTTGCTGTTTGCTGCTGTCAGAAATGCAGTCATGTTAGAAACTGCGTAGTGCTGTTGCCTGACTATGATAGTTAAACCAGTCCTTGAACTGCGGGATGGTAAACCTTCTAAAAGTTTAATTATATCTCATAGAGGCCTATTACTCTGTGATAAAATAAATGACTTCTTTGTAACATTTTCTCCCAAGATGTTCTTTCTTTAGCTTTCTGATTATTCATCAACTTGTCAAACTCTTCCTATTGCCATTTAACCTTTTGTTTTAAATATCTCCTCAGTTTTGATTGATTTGACAAATTTTCCCAGTTTGGAAGAGAACAAGTTTGGGAGCTCAGTAGCAGTTGCTACAATACCAACCCCTGAGAACGCTGTGAGTTTGAATACTAATTCAAGGAAGAATTGGTTGGGGATGTTATTTTTCTGTTAAATGCTGTTACATAAAATTCTCAGGGATCTAACATAAATGTTCAATTCCTTCAAACAAAGCCATGAGCAGATGCTTTACCCAACTCCTTTGAAATTTAAAAGGAATTAGTGCTCTCTTTGGAGTGAACCTGTAGGAGTTTAGAAAGTCCCTCTGTTAATGTGATTGATTTTTACTTCAAAGATAAATCTTTCCTTCAACACCCAAGTGCAGAGGTTCACATGCCTGCACGGAATACCTAGGTGTGTGCAGGATTTCAGAGACTGCAGGAGGAAAAGGAACAGAGTGTTTCGAAAGAGGGCTGGTGTGGAGTCTGTCAGGGAGGAGCTTCTGGTAGGCTTTATTTCAAGTTTATGTTAGAAAGGTTTCTGTGGACAGAGGTGTGCAGCTCTTCCTCCTCTGGGACTCCTGATGCAGTGGCTTGATCTACATTTAGCCAGGTTTTTGCAGGTGCTGCTTGGGATGTGATGCTTCAGTCATCTTGAAAAATTACAATAATAAATATTGGCTCATTCGCAGTGTATCAGAAAAACCAAGCGCTGTCAAAATTATATCATTACAAAGCCCAGTGGTGCAGAAGAGCGGTGGAGAGCCCATCAGTATTCCTCCCGCGTGGACCTGCCTTGGACAGACCATGCTAATGGGCTCTGAATGAGCCCAACTGCCAGCCGCTGTTGGATGGCATGGAGCTGCAAGTGCTGCTTCTTGTGACTTACAGCAGCGAGTGCCTAATGCTGTGCTCAGTCGGGGTCAGGAGGCACCTTAATGTGACATCCATCAGCAGCAGCTGTGGGGGATGGCCACTGACGCAGGGTGGTATTCCCAGAGCACGTACTGTGGGGGAAAGGGGTGTTAAAACAGTGTCTGCTCTTCTTGTATGGGAGCAGAGAGAACACAAGCTTTAAAAAAAAAGTAAATTTGCTTTTTTCTCTCCAAATATTGTAGGCATAGCTGATGGAAAAATGAAAAATTAACTGCGCTTTGATAAGTATGTGGTTAACCTCTGTCTCCATCAGTATCTTTGTATTTCACAGAAGTGGTTGAGCGAGGTAATCTAGTTCAACATCCCTGCTCAAGCAGGGTCACCTAAAGCGCATTGCTCAGGATTGTGTCCAGACAGCTGTTTAATACCTCCAGGGAAGAAGACTCCACAACCTCTCTGGGGAACCTATTCCAGTGCTCAGTCACCCTCACAACAAAGAAGTTCTTCCTCATGTTCAGGTGGAACTTACTGTGTTTTAGTTTAGGCCCATTGCTTCTTGTCCTATTGCCTCGCGCCACTTGGAAGAGACAGGCCACATCTTCTTGACACCTTCCCTTCAGATATTTAATACATATTGATCAGATCCCCTCTGAGCCTTCTCTTTGGGCTGAACAGGCCCAGCTCCTTCAGCCTTTCTTTATAAGAGAAATGCTCCAGACCCTTAGTCATTCTAGCAGCCCCTTTGCTGTTCTTACTCCAGGACCTCCATGTCTCTTGTACTGGGGAGCCCAGAACTGGACACAGTAATCCAGGTAATGGCCCACCAGGGCTGAGTAGAGAGGGAGGATTACCTCCCTTGACCTACTGGCAGTGCTTTTCCTAATGCAGCCCAGAATATCATTGGTCTTATCATTGGTCTTCTTGGCCACAAGGTCATATTGCTGGCTCATGGACAAATTGTTATCCACCAAGACCCCTAGGTCCCCCTCCACAGAGCTACTTCCCAGCCTGTACTGATGCATGGGGTTATTCCTACCCAGGTGCAGGACCCTGCACTTGCCCATGTTGAATTTCAGAAGGCTCCTGTCTGTCCGTCTCTAGATGCTTCTGAATGACAGCACAGCACTCTGGGTATCAGCCACTCCTCAGTGTTATGTACCACCAGCATACTTGCTGAGGAGGCACTCTGTCCCTTCATCCAAGTCAGTGATGAGTAAGTTAAACAATACTGGACCCAGTATGGACACTTGGGGGACACTGCTAGTTACAGGTCTCCAACTAGACTCTGTGCCACTGATCACAATCCTCTGAGACCTGCCATTCACGTCATTGTCTGCTCTCCCAGCCTGCACCTCTTGAGCTTGCCTTTGGAGCATCTTAGAAGTTTTGTTCATCTCATCTGAGGTGAACAGGTCCTGCACACCTGCAAGTTTTATTTGCTTGCACGTGTGCTCTGAACATTGCAAGCAGTTTCTGTGTTAATGCCATTAGTTGTTATGGGCTAGCACTGCGTTGGTACTGATATCTCAGTTGCAGCAGGCTTGTAGGTAAGGTGATTGTCCAGAACCCCAAATTAGGATTTACTACTCTTACTTCTTACTATGTTGGTTGGTTGGAAGTACTTCCAACATTGCTTACCTGCTTAAAATCTCTATTTCATACTAAATGGGTTGGTGTAACAGGAGCCTTCCATGCTGCTACTTAGGTAACAAAAAAGATGAACGTTTACAAGTGAGTAAATGACAAAGCAGGAGCTTTATTGGGTGTAGGGGAGCTGTTCTGCGCTGGAACATTGCTGTTTCACCTGCCTGCTGAGAAAAAGATCATTTTCTCATACAGTTCTTCACTGCAAATCTAATTCATGCATGGCTGAAAGTCTTGCGCAAAGGGATTGTAAATGTTATGCAGAGGATTCCCTGAAGAAGTTTATGACAAACAAAGCAGCAATATAGGTTATTAGATGTTCGTTACAGGTTTGTAGGTCTCTTTTTTAAAAGAGAATTTTAGAGGTGTCATACAACTGAGATTTTGAAATCCTAATCCTTTGGATAAGGTAGCAAGGGTATCTTTAATGAAAACTACATTGGAAACGGCTAGGACTACGTGTTTCCTAGCGCTTGAAATGATTGATGGGAGGAGACAAGCAGAAAAGCAAGCAGCAGAGGATTAACTTTCAGAGCAGAGCTTAAGCATTTAGGAAGAGGAAGATTTTATTTTTGCTGAAGTACTTGTCATGGTGATGATACTTTTGTATCTTTTTGATACTGTTTGGTACTTTGCTTCACTCCGCCAGCTCCTGCAAAACAGGTAGATGCTAAAGGAGATGAGCTCACATCTGTGCTTTCTGTAGAAATCTTTCTCAGGTTCCCACTGTTAAATTTCCTATCTTATGTGGTTTTCTCATATTTCTATCCTTTCTTCTATTGCCTAATTGCTGCCCGGATATTATCACTTCCTCATCCTCTAACCACTATTTCTTTTCCATTTTCACCCCTCTCCTAGCAGCGGGTGTGCTGTACTCACTGCTGCACTGCTTCCTGTTGAGGGTTTCTATGTGGAGCCTCAGCCTGCCTTTTGCCGGGTGCTCATAGCAACCCGCAGCCTAGGCACAACCATGGCTGAGCCAGTTCCTGTTTTCTCTTGGTGCTGCACGGTGGCCGCAAAACACCACAGATGAGGAGTCGCCGAGTGCTGGCAAGTTTGTTCTTCTGTGGCTAGGAGAAACTTGGACCAGCAGGAGCACACACAGTTATCCCTTAAGGGATAATGTGTCAGGCAGGTTACTGTGATGGACCCCTGGAAAGGTGACTGAAAACCCTTGCTTCTGCCTTCTGAAGGGCAGGGTTTTCTATGGGAAGTTTCTTAATGGTTGTTGGCAAATAGGGTGAAGTCTTGAAACCAGTAATTCTTGCATAAAGTAACTGTATTTTCAGAGGTGATAAAATCAGCCGTAATCTATGTCCCAGCCAGTCTTCTGTAAGGAATTTCACGGACAGACTAGATAGTCAGTGTAGAACATCTGACTACTTACTTATTTTTTGACAGAGCAGCTGACTTTGGAAAATGCTGTTTCGCTGAGGATGGTACTCCAGGCATGTGTGAAAACTTAATGTAAGATTTTAAATAACCAGAGACCAGAAGAGGCATTACTACGTTGCCACCCTCTTGCCATTGTTGTCATCTTCAATTCTAGCTCAATAATTACATTATAGACTGAATGTACAGTACCTAGTAGTAACTATACATGACTAATGTGGGCAAACAGAGTAGAATTCTAGATGTCGTTAAAGTGAAAAGCATAGAAAACATTTAAGAAATTTTATCTAGAATTTTCATAGAATTAAATATATTTTTTCAACTTCTGTTTCATATTAAGAATTAGAGTTAACTTCAAAGCATCAGACTTGGTTTGCGCTGAAAGATTCATTTTCTGTCCACATCTGCAAACAATAGCTGAGCAGATACATACTTCAGCTGTAACAGTAGTGTCTGGGTTTTGTTTTATTATTTCACTATGTGGAAAGGCGTAAGACAATGTCTGTGTTTTTACCAAATGGAAAGAATTTCATCAGGAAATGTCTCCAATCCAAATATGTTCAGGTTTTCTTTACTGCAATCAATACAGTTATTCATGGATTTCTGCTCCTGGCTCACTCGTGGCTATATTTAACATATGTCATTGTACTAGGCTACATCGTCTTAAGAAACCTTTTTATTGTTGTACAGATGTGTGTTGCAATGAGGCCAGTGTGTGTACAGCCAGAGTGCTGTGTAAATCTGTCTCTTATTTCTGTAAACATGAGCAGGATTGCTGTGTGTGTTGGGTTTTGCTGATGGTTGATGTCTAGTTTAGGTTCCTGTATTGGCTGGAGCCAGCTCAGCAGATCATCCTTGGTGTAGGTTCAGCAGCCTCACAGCTTTGCATAAATAATTGCTCAGATGATCTGCATAGCTTGTGTAGTACTGAAAATAATCTGCATTTGGTGCTGCTGAGGCCTATGACGTTATACATCCGCTTGTTGTGATGACGTGTCCTCTGTTGACAGAGCGGGGTTTTGTCTGAGTCTTCTGAAATGAGATGACTGTTTGATTTTCAGATGACTACTTTCCTTTAAAAGCCAGTGGCTACACAGGCACAACTAGGAACATCTCTGCTGCTGTTACTGACAAAGATGAACCAACATTACATATGAAAAGTGAATAGTATATTTTTTTTCTTTCTCTCTTGTCTGTTGCCTCCAGATTATATGCTGTGATGCTAGGTGGTAAAGTTAAGAGATGTAAAGCAAAGACTGCTCCCAAGCTGAGCTTTGGGATTTCTGGGGTACGTGTGTGGAACCCTGTTCTTATGGGTGCCAACTACCTGGTTTTCAAGAGCTTTAGTAAAGACTGAGATCTCTGGCACCATCCAGAGAGCATTTGGCACTTTTTAATTAGGTCCTAGTTGAGTATTTATTAACACTTGTAATTTTGAAGAATCTGTGACACTTTGGCATACAGATATCATTAGTTTTCAGTGAAGTTGGCTCCTTTTGAAAATCTCAACTGTGTGTCCTTCAGAGCTAACACTGGTATCCCCAGCTGCTTCTCTGTTATCCCCTCCTGGGATCCACTAGCTTCTTGCATTTGTTTTTCTCTTTAATAGCGTGCCAGCATTACCTGCAAGAAGTTTTATGGCTTCATTCTAGAAAAATTGCATTTTTATAAAACCAGATGTTTGAGACACACATAGTTACCTCTGGAGTGAATATCAACATCAGGAAGCTGGGGCTGGTAGACATTTGACAGGCAGTAGTGCTATAACTTGGTTCATTCCCACAATGCTGTTCTAATAGGATGCAGCTTACGAAGGCAGAGAGCATGGGCTGGCTGAAAACAAACCTGGTTAAATTTCTACCCAATTATAGGTAGAAATAAAGTTATTTTTTATTATGGACTTTTATCCCCCTACAGTTATGATGCAATAGGCCAATGAGGAGTTATGTGTGTATACATTTCAGGTGAAGTCCCTTTTAGGGTAAAGCCATATTGTGTGATTTTCAAAAAGGTGAATGCCGAGATTATAGCAAAAGTAATATCCATCATTTCAGTTGCTCCATTGTAGACTACAGATTGCAACTTGAGAAGAAAATGGGGTTGCAGCCTTTTTTGAAATGCTGTCACACCTGTTTTTGTGGTAAGCCTTTGAAGTTTGAAAAGGAAGAGAGCCCTCAGGTGAAGGAGGAACCTCTTGCTAGTCCTGTGATATTTTGCTGAGGTTGGGCTTTCGTGTGAATTTGAAATATCCCATTTTTTTGCCATCAAGTTGTGTTAGATTGGATTATGTCAGAGTAAGCCACTTCATAATAATGCTGCCAGTCTGGTAAAATGACTATTCTATACTGTAAAATGATTATGGTATGATTTTTTAATTTTTCATTAATTTCCTTTCAAGAGTGTGTAATGCCAGCAGTAGCAGCAGCACATACTAAAGAGATTGTGAGAGTAGTAAGACTTTTCTCTGCTTCATTGTATTCAAAGCTTCCAGTAAACACTGTGGCAAAATTAAGACTGCTGCTTTTCTTTGACCTCAGTACAAATGTAATGCCTTGTAAATGTGCATGAGTATGTTCCCACATCTAATGAGGAAACTGGTACAGAAAGGTTATGCCTGAGGCCCTGCAAAGGATTGGTGGCAGGTCGAGAATAAGAATTCAAGACCCCTTGACTGCCTGAATTGGCTCTCGTTTGTCTGGGTCTATGCTTTCTTGTCATCAAAGAAGACACATATCTCTCCACAGCATCCACAGGTAATACTGCCTTTAGCCATTGCAGGAAGACTCAGCAGGGAGCGAAAAATGTGTTGGAGCTGCTGGCTGGCTGTTAAAATTGTGACGCAAGGGTGTGACCAAGTGTTGGAACAATATCAGCAACTGACTTAGTGTGTGCATGAATCATTCATCTTAACAAAAACTGAGCCATCTTTCATTTTCTGGTTTACCCTGCCTTGTGTCCCAGCCTGGCTGCCATCAGTGAGGCAGGTGACGGAGCTCTGGCTCATTGCTTGAGCTCTCCCATAGGAGAGTGCTGGATACAGCTGCAGAGGAGCAAACCTGTTTTATAGGAACAGCTCAAATGCTCATGTTTTTAACTTGATCACGTAAACACTATTGTCTTAACGCCCCCATTAAAAAAAATAAACAGATGAAGTCTGAAAGTGGAAGTATGATTTTAATGCCTGAAGTGATACAGTTATTAGAATAAGGATTTCTCATTTTACTCAAATCACAACTGGCCATGGTTTGCACAGTTGGCATAAATTAAGCTTTATTTATGTACACCCTGCAAAAATCCCAAACAAGTCCTCTCCTGTTAAGTACTCTTTGTAGGTTGGCTTAAGTTATTACTGAACTTGCTTATCCTTGTTATTTACTGGTACATGGGCAAACAGTTGGTACAGTTTTGTGAGCTACACAGTCCAGACTGGTTTTGGTGACAATTCTTTATGGAGTGTGCAAAAGTTTTTAAAGAGCATCTGTATGACCTTGGAGTGGTGTCATGGTTAAGACAGCCATGATACGTCCGTGACAGTGATGCTGCCTGGCCTCCAGCTGCTGGCTGTTGTGGGGAGGGTATGAATAAGAACATGTTAACTGATAGCCTATGAGTGATCAACTTGGCTCTGTTATTTTTGTACAAAGCAGACTAAAGAGCCTTTGCATTACATATTAAAGCGTAGGAGGGCTTTGCTTCTTTTTAGCTGGAGATCCTTTTTACCAGTTGTTACTTTCAGAATGCTTCATGGTGACATGCCTAAGACTTCTGCTTTTTCTGGTAACACCTGACAGTTAAAAAGACTTGCACACGCTGCATGCCTGATACCACTGTTTTCTCTTTTGCATCTGATTAAATGTTTGAAGCACCAGACCAAGCAGGATGGGGTAGCTAACTCTTGGTCTGCTGATTAGACTGGGTTTGCCCTTGGTCCCTTTGGGAGCTGAGCAGCAGAGCAATGCAAAGTGCCTCTCCTTCACCCCACCATACTGTGTGCCTCCTGCATCAGGGCAGACAGCTTCCACTCATGTCCATCTCCCTGCACTGCTCAGGAGCAGCTGAATGTGCTTCCAGTTGCCTTCCACTGCTCTTAGCAACTTGTTCTTGTTGCAGAAATTGTCCCGAGCTGTGGCTGTTGTGTTGTTTTTTTTGCAAGACAGTCCTGTTTCTGGGCTCATCTGCAATCAAATGCTGGAAGTACATTTTTACTTTGTGGCTGCATGCAAGAATATAAAGTCAAATGTCAGAATATGTGGCTGTAAAAAAGACCAACAGTGAGAATGATGCAGATTCCTGTGCCGTGAGGAGACAGCAAAAAAATTGTATTGCCCGCTTTGAACTTTTCTCCCTTGAAAAATCTTTTTCCCTCACCAATCTCAAGAAATGGTGTCCTTTAGCAAGCGTTACCCAGACAATGGAGCTTTCTTCAGTTTGCAGCATGAACACAGATTTATGGTTGCTTTACCTAGAAATTAAATAGTACTGCCACTGAACTTTCTTTCTGCAAACAGAATATTTATTATAGGAGGTCTTGAAGCTTGCACTTAAATGTTTACATTTTATACACTTTGAACTTAGGTTGGTATCCAGGCAAGATACTGTGGGATACAACCATGCTATTTGCTGGTGATTGAGAAGGCCGGTCATGTAAATAAGTGACAGAATAGAAAAGCCATACCAATAAAACAAGTTTGTCAGACCTATTTGGGACTGTCAGTCCGTTACCTGGATGAAATTGCAGCCGTGTCTGATGTCAGCTCAGAAATATTTACATATCCTGTCATGCAGAATTTTATCTCTTGTATTGTGACCTCGAATGGACTTGTCTGGTTGTGACTGTGTGTCCAGTTAGCCAGTAATTGGAAAATACTACGTAGCATCGTATGGTTACACTAAAACTGCTCATGGCCTTCTAAAAATTGAAAATCAAATACTTCAGTTGTTTCATGAAACACAGCCAAAAGTGAAAAGTTTTGGCTAGTAGTTTGTAGGGACTATACACAAAGTGGTGTGTTAACTTAATGAGGTGACGTGGCAGATCTTCAGCTGGTGTCTCAGGTGTAGCTCTTTCTCGGCTGCATTTTCAGCAGCTGAAGATTGGATCTTTGTATACTGCTACATTTGAAGAGTCAGCCCCAGTTTGCTTTGCCCAAGAGGCGTTACTGCATGGGGTTCGCTGAAGTAACTTTTTGTCCAAGAAAAAGAAGAGCGAGGCCCCTTAACTTTCATAACGCTTTATTTAAAACATCATAATCATTATTCATTTAATTTGGCCAACACACCTTTTAATAATCCCAAGTGTTAACATGTCACTCTGGGCGCTTGCAAGTGAGTGCAGTTTGACAAGGAGCCCTCTCTCTGCCCCTGCCTCCCTGGGCCGCTGCCCGGGCGCGGGCTGCGCATTGGCAGGCATGCTCAATGGGCTTCTTTCACCAAGTGTAAAACTTGGCTGTAAGGCGGGTTTGGAAAGACACACTGCCTTGCTGTTGCACAAAGAAAATTGTTGCTCCTCGGGGAAATAACAAAGTTAGAGCTCTGGTGCCAAATGTTATAGGATGCCGGCACAGCGAGTGTTTGCATTCTGAGATCTCTGCCTTGCCATTAACAAGGACTGATTGTGCAGGAGGAAAGCATTTGCTTTGCCTTCAAGACCTGTGCAGCAGTGAGCAGAATTGCCATTAGAGTTTATTCATTGCCTGATACTTTTTCTTTTCTTACACACCATCAGCTGGCATACTTGGCATTAAATTAGGAGGAATTAGTTTGTAACAGATTGCTGTAAAGTGATATTATAATCTCCCTGCTCAAAGTCTGATTTACATGGTATTGTTTTCATCCCAGGATGTAAATGTGAAAGGAGAGGGCATCCTAATTGCTCCTACATCCCATGCAGAAATAAAGTAGATTTTGGAGAAGTTAATGCTAAAACCAAAGTTGCTGAGTAGTTAAAGGTATTTATAAAGTGTTAAGCATTTTACAAAGTACCACTTTTTGGCTCCCAAGTAGGTGATCAACTCCTGCTATTGCACGTAGAGTTTACTGTTAAAATTGCATTTTTTTTCATCAGAAATCAAGCTGAAGTATTACAGCCTTAATAGAGGTTTTGAAGGCACAAGGGACCTGCTCTGGTGAATTCAGAGAAAGGTTTTCAAAGCTCTTGTGATACAGAATAGGAAGGAAAACAATCCAGTCCGTCAGAAATTTTGTGAGAGCATTGGTTAGAAAAGCATCGCAGTGTATCTCCAGGTAGGAGGAGTGTGGACACCTTGAATGCTGGGTTACTACAGAGTAATGCTCTGAAACAGAGACTTCCATACCTGTGTATATAGATAGAGCAAAGTATTGGAACTTCTTAATGGTAAACAGATTTTGGGCTTACTGGGAGTAGTGCGTAGCACATCACTGTTGAGTGTATGTGTTCTAGTGTTCAGGAGGAATAACGCTTCCTTTCTTCTGCAATGCCTTGCTCCCCCACTCTTGCTGAAGCACATTTCAGTGAAGTACTCATCAATTACATGTTTCAAACCTTACTTTATGATATTTTTTTCTCTTCATCAGTTCTATTTTCTCATCCTGCCCAGTTATATGCAGATCTGACTTTAACATTGTAATTCCTTCCTTTTAGGGTTTTATATGTTATTTTTCCTCGGCTAGCAATCAAACACTCAGAGGCTCATTTCCTTGCTGCCTTTTTTGGAAAAGCGTTGTCTTTTTTTAGCTGAACTTGAGGATAAGCCCATGAATTACTATTTAAAGATCCTGCTTGCCATATGTTAAGGAAGGTTATGGAGTTTCTTAACCTTCAGTCCATTAAAACAGCTCTAAAGGCCTGTGCATTAGTTATATTTGTGCTTATCTTAGTACAACGGTACATCTTGCTTACTGAGAAAGTCCTTCCTTCAGATAGCATGAGCTCCATCCACTTCAGGTGCCTGGGACAAGTTTTCTCCTTGTCATTAAGGAATGAATGAATCCAGAGTAAGTGTTGTGGTTGCTTTCAAAGACATCTGCTTAAAAAAAACAGTGACTGCTATTCTGATGATCCTTTCTCCACAAACACCATCCCCCACCCAAAGGCAGATCTGGTGACTTGCTCTTTTCATACCCAAATTAAAAACATACCCAACTCAGCCAGTCAAATTCTTGGCTGATCTGGCATGAGCAGTGTTAGCTCGTATTAAAATAGACTTATGATTAATTGCCCCTGAAACTTTTAGCTTCTTTTCAACCAAAATAGGAAGAATACATTAAATGTTTTCTTTTTAAAAAAAATAAAAAGGTGTATTAGTAGTCTTTTCAAAAAGCCATTGCCTTAGAACTGAACACTCTTGGTTTGATTGAAAGGTATTACTGTGGAAATTTTGTATTTTAAATCATTCAGTGGGAAAAGATGTCTTGTTATCTCTGTAAAAATATAATTAGGTGTGAGATAATGTTGGAAAACTGCATTATTTTTCAAATACAGGAATCCTGTCATTTATAGTTTGAAAGGTGTTTGTGATACATTGCCTTAAAGGAACTGTTACTCATGGAAGCTACCGACAGAATGCGTTGAGGTATGTTTCCTCTTAGATAAAACTGAATTTCCTATCTGCAGCCTGGCAGTCACCTGTCAGTTGCTGAACAGTTAGAATGAGAAACACCCTTCGATTTTTATTATTTTTTTTTCTGAAACACTTACTGCTTGGATAATATTGCCATTAGCAATGTAATGTTCAGTAAATTATCTGCTTCTGACAGAGCAAGAGTGTTTATTTATACTTTAGATCAGTGATGGTATCTTCAAGAAAAGAGATGTTCTGTGTGTAGCAGTTTGATTTTCTTTTTTGCTAAGCCTGGATAACCAGTCTGCACTCATCTCCAAAAGTGCTGGGTTTGTTCCGGCAAGCAGGAGAACTTTTCCTTATGTTTGGGTGAAAACCTGTCTGCAATATCCCATTAGTGTAGACTTTCCGTGTTGATTTACTTTAGTATATCATGTCAGAAAGGTAAGTACATATTCCCCAGTTTTATTTAGAAAAAAAAGTGATAATTTCAGCCCAGTGCAGGCTCCCAGGAAGATTTCAGCCTTGTGTTCAGATTCCTCAAAGTTAGCTTCTGTTGTGTTTTAAAGGGAATTCATGGTTCCCAGAACAGTAAAAAACCCCACATTTTTCTCTGTGAAAGTCCCACAACAGTTGTTTGCAGTGCTTGGACAGTGAGAATTTTGTGTGATAGTGAAAAAGAAATTGTTGTGCACATGGGTATAGAGCAGCCTCCGAGACAGGACTCATGGTAATCATAACTCACCTAGTCCTCTTAATGCTTACTTTCTGGCAGCACCTAGCCTTTCAAAACCAAACCCCAAACTATAGGAATAACCCCTATGACACTGGGGTTCAGCCCAGAAAAGGGAGAGGTGCTAGACACACAGTATGATGCTTATTGGGAAATTTGCACTTGCTTGCTTCTTCTGTGGAAGTTGCTCAAATACAGATGAGTGCCTGTAGAAGTCTTCTTTGATTAGCCTTACATCATAATTTCCTGCTTCCAGGGAATAAGAGTTTGCTTTTTTCTTTGTGTTTTGTCCAGAGGAATGGCATTCTTGGCAGCACAGTCACCTGTTGTGTGTCAGAAAGAAGAGCATGCTTGTGTATTAGCCTCTTCTCCTGTTACAAAAAGAGCTTGGTTTGAAGTTTGTGGAATACCAATCTCTGACGTTCCATCCTCTGGGAGATTGGAATGAACCGACTTCATCCATCCTGCCTTTAGTTCTAGTCTGAGTTTTTCTGTGCAGCTAATATGGGGACTCAGGATGTCGGGAAGCACTCTTGAAATCTGTGTAAGTCATTCTTGCTGTACTGTCATGCTTTTCATTTCCACTGTAGAAATTCACTGTCCCAGATATAAGCACTGACTTGCTGGCAGAAAGCGTGCAGGGCCTCTTTTTGTGGCCAAAAGGCATACTGAGTGCCAGGGGAGTGAGGGCTCTCTGCTTTACTGCTCAATGATACTATCTCAGCGGATTTCTTGGCTATGAAGGAGTTCCCGTCTGAAACAATGATGTGCTGTCTGCATCCTCTCCGTCTGGATGCTGTTATGAATGCCATGTGTTTTCTTCCACAAATTGAAAGGAAGTTGTAGTTTCATAAGGACCTACTTGCCTTTCATTCTGTAACAAAGAAGGTGGAATTCAGTTTGGTTTGGTGTTTCTTTCCTGGTTCAGCAGTTACATCAGAAAAAGGATATGGCTGCAGTGATTAAGATGAATTCGAAAAAATGTTCATGAAGCTACTAAACCCATGAAATCATACAATTAGTGGTGAAGTGGTAACAGGAAGTTGGCCTTTAATATCAGTACTGTACAGATTTTTCATTCAGAGAAGTAGAATAGAGAGTCAAATTCTGCAACAAAACCCTTGGGTGAGCAGTGTATTTGTAAAGATATACATTTGTACAAGCAAATGTTCAAAATTGAGAAATGCTGTGGGTGGAATACTGCTGTTCACTTTGAGAGGTGATGATGGAAGCTGTTAGCTTGCATGCTGCACATGTCCATCTGTGCAAATGAGTGCTGTCCAGGCTTGGTAACTTACTGCTAGAGAGCTCAGCCACAGGCAGACTTACAAAGGAGTTTCTTTTCCTGTAGGATGCTCTGTTTACATAGTTTGTATTAGTCCACAAAGGTACAACCCTTGAAAATGCAGTCATCAGTAGGAGACCAAAGAGAAATCTGTTCATTTTGAAATAGAAATCTAAAGGCAGTTTTAAATGCTTCTGCCACATCGATGTCCAGCTGTCTCTTGTAACACACATGTTATGGAAGAGCCTTGCATCTGAAAGCAGGGTACTGTGAGGTTTGATTACTGTAGTTTCAGACCAAAGACTGAGCCCTTATGACTAAATTAAATGCCTGGGTTTGTATCAGGCATGACTCCATGTTACATGGAGGTAATCTACCTCTGTGTCAGAATATGCTGATAGCCGTCATGACATGTCTTCTACTCTTAGCATAACCTGAGAATATTGTAGCTGTGATCTACTTAAGCAGTTACTACATTTATTTAGATTAGTATTGTTGTTATGGGATTTACAGAGAGCCTGTATTAGCCCATAAATTCGACCTTCAGCCTCCCCCAAAGAAGATAAAATGCAGAAAAACCTTTCAGTATCGAGTCCTGGATGCAACAATAGCATACTTGTTCATATGGCTTTTCAGGCTGCATTCAGAGATGCTTAAACTGTAGACAGATCTCAAATGATGATTTAATTGTTTACAAGTGAGTGTTTTCTGCAGCATACAAAAGAGATGAACAAATCCCAGAAGGCTTTTTGATATAACTTGAACAGATGATTTCCTGACATTGTTATATATCCTGGTTTAAGGCGATGAATAATTAGCTATTTAAGTTTAAAAAAAAAATACCTTGAGAACTAGATGTCAGCTGAAAAGCTGTCAGTTAATTTGGAACAGCTTTGCATGTCAAGTTGATTATAGCAATGAATAAAAGGAATTACAGGAAAATGAGCCATGCAGTGTGCAGTTTTTAACTTCAGTCTCCCCACAGTTTCTCCCATCTCATTCTCCAGATTCCTAGGGTGCTTGTGATATTATCAAGCTGTGGAGTTCCCTTTCACAAAATCCTTTAATGTGGGCAACTCTTTCTTGCTATTTACTCCACTTCATCAATGTGCAGTCACTTGAAACTTTACATTCAAGGATTTCCCCCCTCCAGACCCAAGTGCCATTAATAGCATCTTTTGTCTGACTTCCTGAAATATGGAAGGCCACTTACTGCACAGCTTCATTTCCAGGCGACTGCCCAGGATTGAGCAGCTCAGCTGAGGGCAGTGGGGTCTCTCCTGCACATGCAGCAAGCTGCCATGTTTATCCTGCAATAACAGTGGTTATTTTATGTTTTCCAGAGTGGATCGGATGGGCATATTCTCTGTGCAGTTAGTAGCAGAGCAGTTGCTAGGTCTGAGCTGAACAGTTTGCAGGCTTAGTGCAATGGTAGAAAGTGAATTGCAATAAAGAGTTTTGGAGCCCTTTCAACAAGAGCTTTAAGTTGCTTTTGAAGGTCTGAATCCTGCCTGTGGCTGTGCATAAAAGGACACTATGGACGTGAAATCGAATCAGGGTCTTAAAAATCTCATTTAATTAAGCAGGTGGGACTGAATTCATGTTCTTTTGAGTTATTCAGCTTGAAAATAAAATTGTGCATCTGTATTAAAGTTAGGAATTTAAATGGGCTGAATCTCCTGACACCTACACGTGTCGAAGCAGTACTGACTGCAGTGCGGTGAATGGAGATGCTTTGGCAGGAATTGCGAGACTCTGTTCTGTTCTTACATGAGCAGTCATCACCGTGGCATCTGAAGGCCAATGCAAGATGGAGCTGCTATAGAGCCATCTCCTGTCAAGATGACAGTTGCTGTATACCAGCACAGATTACCTGTCTTGACATGCTGGAGTGGCAGACTTTGCCTTTCTCCCACTGTCACAACTGCAGTGAGCCAAGCAGTGCTGGAAACCTGTTCCAGAAGAGAGAGGGAGGCTCTGCTGGCAGAGGCAGCTGTGCTGTTTATGAAGAGGCAGCTTATAGAAAATAGATTGCAGATGATCTGACAGCAGTGATGCACAGAAGAAAGGAGGGGAATGGGGAGGTAAGAAAAGAAGGAAAACATGGAAATTAAGCATGGGGATGAGAGGTTACTTGCTGACAGCTTCCGTGTTCAGCCAGTGAGCAGCAATGAAGTCCTTTTGCACTGGGAAATACTGCAACCTTTTCTTTTATCTATGCTCATTCCTTGCAAGCAAGACTTGTTCAAGAATTGTTTCAAGTCTTCGGAACTGGGCAGTAATAAATCATGTGTCCTGTTTTAGCACAACAGTGTTGGCTTCAGCTAATCACTTGGTCACATGGGAATGTTTCATGTATGTTGAAAATAGATTATAATTTTGGGCTGCAGTAATTTTCACACTGATGCAACATAAATACAGTAGTGGTGTATACCAATATAGTGATAGCAGTGTGGTGTATACTGGTAATGGGATACAAGCCCAAACTCCGACAGTGTACTGCTAAATACTTGTCTGTTTATGAGGGGCTTAATGGCATCACATGAATGGATTGGTAGCTAAATGAAGGATTGACTAAGCTAATCTCTGTGAGAATCCTCTTTAATGAGTTAATGAGGTGTTCTTATGGGCTCCCTGCACACACAGATGCTAATGAGAGTTTTTCCAACTTACCAAGTGATGAAACTTGGATCTGCATCCAGGCTGATAATAAAAATGATGGATAGGTTCTGTTATTCGGGAAAAATATGTTTTAGTTCTGGCATGAAAACTGCAGAAGGGAGCCAAAACTGTTCTACCTGCGTATTCTTTATCTTTTTCCTGTAGCACGTTGATTAAACTCAAAGCCCGCTGCTAAACCCTCTCTACTTCCAAAGCTGAAAATCAGCATCTGTGCTCAAAATTGTTTACCTGTTTTATCCTTTAAAGATGAGTGTTACCAAATTCTGTGTTCAGAAATTTCCCAGGAAGACCCAGTTTTGGGGCGTTTCTTGTGTGGGTTTTTTTTTTCCTGTTTGTGTTGGGGCTTTTTTTTGGTGGGTGTTTCTTTGTTGTTTTGGTTGGGGTTTTTTTTCCCTTTCTTAAAGATTGGGATGTACTAAGCTTATACAGGGGAAGTGTCTGGTCCTAAATTGATTTATCAGGGATGTTATTCTATAAAACCATAATTTTTCAAGCTGTACCAGGGAAATGGGGAAAACAAATCTTGGTGGGCTTTAGAGCATTGTATTGTGTGTACTGGTCGGATTGTTTGTTTTTTGGCTGTGCCAGAAAAAAAATCCAGGTCAGTGGACTTCTGCATAGCTGACATCTGCCAAGGACTGAGTTTCTGTGATTCATCTCACTTGACTCTCAGGAAACGCAGAGTGTTATGTTTATTTTCATGGTGGCCAGTGGTGGGGAGGAGGTGTTACACAGTGCATGGGTCTGTGTGAGAGCGGTGAGGGGGATGGATGGCAGTTGTCTCTGGCTGGACTGTGTTTCATCTGCCACCCAAGGATCTGGGGGCAGCATTCTGATGCTGGACGTGTACCCTTCCCCTTAAGGCAAGCTTGTGTCCATCAGGCACAATCCGGCTTTAATGAAATCTTCAGATTTCATTAGTGTGCTCTTTAATCCTTGTTGCAGGTCACTAATGAATTTGCTCAGTATGACCTCCCCTTAGCTCAATACAATGCCATTTATCATTATCATTGGTTTACAGTCCTGCAGCCAGTTCTCAATTCCAGTGCTGTGCTTGGTCCTTCCCAAGTCTTTTTGAATTAATTTTTCAATTAGGATTTCGTGAGACACAGATGCTGTCCTAAAATTCCCAAAATATGACCTCCGCTGTGTTCCTTTAATCCACTCTCTGTAACTCTATCAAAGAACAAATAAGGCAATTAAATTTGTCTGGCAGGCTTTATGCTGTATAAAGCTATACAGGCTGCTTCTCATTCTATCATCCTGAAGATTTTGAGCTGGATTTTCTTAACAAAGCTGACTTCCCCATTTCTTTTCCCTTTCCCCCCTAAAAGACCTAGGGCTGTGTTCCCAGCCACTTGCTGTCCTCTGTTTATTCTTTTGAAAGATCCTGTGCATGAGAATAGCAGGATGGAAATGCTCAGGACATGACCTAGGACTCTGTACCAGGCTGTGCCCTTCTCCTTGGGTGATGGCAGAAGGGTGCAAGATGGTGAAGAGCTGAACCTAGTGCTCATGGCATTAAACAACTCCACAGCATGGCTGTCATCAAGCAGCCATGCTTTTCTTTGTTTTGAGACCAGGTATGCATGGGTGTCTTTTTCTCTGTGCAATGCAAAATATGGTGAAAATGAGCTTGCTTTCTTTTGTTGTTGTTACTGGGGTTATGCAGACACCACTTAAGCTGACCTACCACTACATCTCTTTCTCTTCCAAGTGCTTTGATACAGATTTCCAGCTCAATTACCTGTGATAGCTGCAAGTGAAACCTGCAGCCCTTCTGCCAGCTGGCTGACTTCTGTTCACACCGGAGCAGTACCCGACTCAGCTTTGAAGCATCATGCCTTAAGTCTGTCTTTGGCTGTTCATTTAAGTTTTGAACGTGTTCTTTAGTGCAGGCTTTCATTTTCTTCTGGTAACTTCCATGTCTGGAAACTTTAAATGAGCCTGCTCTTTGAATTTGTTCACAGCCTTCCTGCTGGTTTTCTGCACCGTGTCCTGTTCCAAATAATACTCAAGTAGCAGTTTGGGATTGGTCTCCTAAGAGATGACGACTGGAAGCAGTTGTCAGCCAGGACTGTCCTCTTTTACTTTAAATGCTGTGCTTATATTCTGAACTGAATTAGTGTCCCCCTCCATGTGTGTTTTTTATGTAGCTTTTTATAACACTTGGTTACTCTATAAATATAGACTCCTCTAGCTCTATTAAAGTTGTGAAAATATCGCATAAGGACATGTAGCAGTTTCCTCTTTTTTTTTGTTGTAGTTGTTGTTTTGTTTTGCCTTTCCATCACTAGAACTACAAATAACCCACATCCATGTGTCTGAAGATAATTATACTCAAAATCATACCCAGTCTGTACTTCCTGGGCTGCCCTCTCGGACGCTTCCATGGCAGCATCTGCTACATGAAACAGCAGCGAGGAGCTGCGGGGCTTTCAGAGATGAGCTGGGGCATGGGGGGAGAAACATCTTTTTCAGTGTTATCTGGTACACTTTGCCATTTCTAAATGAGCAGGTTATATTGATCTGTTAGATTCTTGCCTTTTTACACATTTGCATTTCATGCTGAAAGGAACTCTGTAGTTTGTTAGGACAGCGGAACAACACAGCAGAGTCACTGCTCTTGCCAGCTTTTAATAAATTAAGTAAACAGCACAGCTGAGCATTGCTCTCAATCATTCAGATGTATCATTCTTAAGCACAGATTCAAAAAGGTGGTGTTGGAGCAGCTATACTGTATCCAAGCGTCAAGGCTGAAAGATAAGCCTGCCTGGAGTTAATAACTTAAAGCATGAACTGTCTTTCAGCTCTACCTGTGAGACAGCATGTCTGGCCTAGTAGCTAACATATTCAAAATGTCAACACTGTACTTGGGCAACAGCATCTCTGTGGCCAGACATATTTTATAGACATCTGGCAAAGGTTCCTACTGCTGTCTGGCCCTGGCTGAGTTCAGGGGTCTGGCAGAGCTGGTAGAAGCAGATACTTTTCAGGTAGTGAAAGACATCAAAGATAGGGATAATATTAGCTTCATTTGTAACTGGAATTTCAGGATTTAATAGCAGGTTCAGTCTGTGGCTTATGTATTTGGTAAGATGGTATGGATTTATTTTTGGGTAATGGCTTTTATGGAGGCATTTGGGAGTTCTGGGCTATTTCTGGGCACTGACTATTACTGCGGGCTAAGGAACAGTAGGTCTTGCTGCAGTTCAGGTTCTGTAATTGACTGTAGTCTTCTGTAAAGCTCCAGCAGATGAGAAAGCAGTTTTCTCTGGAAAAGCAGGGAACCAGCAGGTCTTAGATATAACTGAACTGACCTTCAACTGCTGCATAAGCAGGTGTGTGGCTGTTCATTTGGCAGAAGACACGTGTGCCCCGCTCAAGTCCTGGGCAGACCCTCAGCTTTTTGGCTTTGAAGGAGCTACACCAATTTACAAGTTCAGAAAACGTGAAAGTACAGCCCTTTCCTACAGCTGCCCTGTGGTTGAGTAGAAATGACCTGGCAACTCAGCCCTCTTCACGTTTCTAATACTGTTATCACAGGCTTAATATCCAGATGCTTTCTAATGCCCTTTCTTTCATATGAAAGAGCTGTCCTGGTGTGGCAGAGGGTGGTAAGCCCTTGCCACACTCAGGTATGTGTTGATAAAGTTATCATCTGTGTGCAATCTTTGTTGTCTGTAACTTGGGTTATGTTGACTCGTCTGTAATCCAGATGGAACCCACAGTGCACTTGGAAATGGAGGAAGGCCGTAAGCATTTGAGGTCTCAATCTCAGATTTTGCTATTTAGTTCTGAATTTTTGTATTGCAAATGGTATCTCTGCAGAGCTCATCTTCTCCATGGTTTTGCTGCATGTGCTGCACCCTTTTAGTAGGTGTTTCTCTATGGTTTGTTTCTTCCCACCTGTGCTCCAGCCTTACTTGATCAATATCCTCTTTTTCTAAAGGATTACAGATGGTTTCAATGTACTTATATTCTCATTCTTGTTTCTTCTTAATGTTTTTATACACGGGACTCTCTCCTAGGTATGCTACAACTGAGGATATTGAGAATAGCTCAAGCATGCCTAATAGCAGGAAAACTATGAATACTTGAATACTGTGTTCAGCTTTGGGCCCCTCACTCCAGGAAGGACATTGAGGTGCTGGAGCATGACCAAAGGAAAGCAGCAAAGCTGGTGAAGAGTCTGGAGCAGAAGTCTTAACAGGAGATGCTGAGGGACCTGGGCTTGTTTAGCCTGGAGAAAAGGAGGCTCAGGGAAGACCTTGTCGCTCTCTACAACTACCTGAAAGGAGGTTTGTAGCAAGGTGGGGGTTGGACTCTTCTCCCAGGTAACAAGTGATAGGACAAGAGGAAATGGCCTCAAGCTGCACCAGGGGAGGTTTAGATTGGATATTAGGAAAATTTCTTCATTAAAAGGATTGTCAGGCATTGGAACGGGCTGCCCAGGATGGTGGGATCACCATCCTTGGAGGTATTTAAAAGATGTGTAGATGTGGCACTTAGGGACATCATTTAGTGGTAGACTTGGCAGTATTGGGTTAACGGTTGGATTTGATGATCTTAAGTTTTTTCCAACCTAAATGATTCTATGATTTTATGAGTAAGAATCCAGACTAAGTGACTGTATTGTGTGCATAAGGGTGTTGACCAAGATGATACTGTTATAGAGCCTATCATGAAATTGTTTGACTTGAATTTCAGCGGATACCATGGCTTAAGCTGCCCTCCCACTCTTTGCAGTTTCTCAGCAAACGAGATGAGGAAATTACCTTGCTTAAATATATTTTCCCCCAATGATTTGTTTTTAGTTAGGATCCATTCTCTGATTTGGCCACGCAAACACTTCATTTGTCAAAATTAAGGCCTGGCAGAGGCCACGTGGGCTGCTGTTGCTACTGAAGAACAGGTTTGTTAAACTGTGTATCTGGGAGGCTATTAGCAGTGAGCACACTGTTTGCACCTCAGTGGTTTGGAGCAGCCTCTGTACACTCATTCTGTTATCCCGAAAGCTCACAGGAGCTGCAGGGCCACCTGGCACCTGTAAAAGTTGACTGGAGTTGCTCCACTTCTGTTATGGTCACACCTTCTCGCTGGCACTATTGGAAAGAAGAGCCCCTGGAAGGTGTCTGCATCTTCCTCATGCTGGCTTTGCTGCAGAAGTTCACCCCTCTCCTGGGATTTCAGTGTCTCACCAGTGCCATGCATGCGACGGAGAGCAGGGCTGAGACCTGAGCTCAGGTCTGTACCAGACGTGTCGAGTTGGTGGCTGTCAGGTAGTTGAGAAGCAGCTGTTGCCTTGCCTTGACACTGCATAGAATCATAGAATAGTTAGGGTTGGAAAGGACTGTAAGATCATCGAGTTCCAACCCTCCTGCCATGGGCAGGGACACCTCACACTAAACCGTGTCACCCAAGGCTCTGTCCAGCCTGGCCTTGAACACCACCAGGGATGAAGCATTCACAGCTTCCCTGGGCAACTCATTCCAGTGCCTCACCACCCTCACAGTAAAGAATTTCTTCCTTAGATCCAATCTAAACTTCCCCTGTTTAAGTTTG
>JANHGB010050878.1:0-41148 GCA_026283785.1 Coracopsis vasa | reverse complement strand
GCGGTGTTCAAGGCCAGGTTGGACAGAGCCTTGGGTGACGTGGTTTAGTGTGAGGTGTCCCTGCCCATGGCAGGGGGGTTGGAACCTGATGATCTTAAGGTCCTTTCCAACCCTAGCTATTCTATGATTCTAAATTTAACATATTAACCTGTGGCTTTTTCACCTAAAGTGACAGTCACCTAAAGACTATTAAAGTCCATTAAAGGTCAGGGTCATCAAACAACTTTTTTTCTTTTTGGCTAAAAATAAATGCAGAGAATTTTGGGTAGTTCTTAAATTGGGAGAAGAGATGAGAACTGAGTTCTGCACAATTCCATTTATATTGTACATTTCATGTATGTAGCCCTCTGAACTGTCTCAACATCTGATGTTGGCTGTTGTAGTACCTTGCAGAGGAGAACTGACTCTGTCTTGCTTATATCCAGTTCAGTACATTTTTTACAATAGCAGCATGAGTGCGTGATCCTTAGAAAGAAAAAGAAGGGCATGGAAGTAAAGGTAAATGCTTAAGAAAACAAGTGTTTCAGCAAACTGAGGAAATTGTGATTGGACCTCCTAGAAACCCAATATAAAGGGAAAAGAAGCCTGGGAGAGGTAACAGATCTTCTTAAAAGCTGTATTAAAAGTGCATGTATAAGGTGTCTCAAAGAGATACAGTCTGGGAACGAGAGGAATAGTAGAAGGGGCAGTGTACAGAAGTATGTCCTATTTCCACAGATGCCTTGGGTGATGAAGACAGAGGGAACTTACTAAATTTGGGTAATACCAAACTGTAAGGAGATGCAGTCACCGCCATGTCAGAGGAGTAGAATCCAAATCTTGAACTTGAGAGGAAATCGCAAAGAAAGTGTAATTCAGGGCAAACAAATCAAAAGTCTGACTCCACTGCTATTTATCTCAGTACATATGGGATGGAATGATGGCAGAGCATCTTCCAGAAAGGTGTTTTAGTGGAGACTGAGACAAAAAGGTATACAGCTGCACTGGAAAAAGGGACACTTTAATGGGCACAGGACTGCCAGCTGTAAGATAAGTGAGGGGCACCTGCTCTATTCTCTGTGCATTTGGCATTAGGTGGGGCTGTTTGTTCCCTCTGGCTCTGTGCTTTGAGAACAACATGAACTGTATGGAATTTAGAAGACATCAGGGAGAGTGGTTGTTTAAAAAATACTGTCCAAAAAAATTCCAGGCTAAGCCTCAGAGAGGAGAGGGAGGGTTATCACCAGCAGAAGAGCACAGAGAAGAGCAAAATCAACCCTCATATCAGCCAGAGAGATTGCTAGACTCTTAGCCACCACGTGGTGAAGAGCTGGAGCAGATGATGGTAATTCTAGGCCTTCTCTCTGCAATTGGAGACTCTTGAGAACAGCTTAGTTAAAGGTCTGTTGGAGTTCTGATGGAGTAGGTAATATCTGGGGAAGAAAGATCAGTTGACTGACTTTCCAGTCCACTTCTGTGATTATTGTGAATTCTGGAAACCATTTTTTTGACAGAATCAGTCTCTTAAAATAATACATAGTTCTGTTCTTTACGTGTAAGACTATTTTGTCCTCTCCTTCTTGAGTTTTCTGCTGAACTGGTGCTGTTTTGCTAATGTTCCAGTTTGGGTGTTATGTGTTTTGAACATGTAGTAAGCTGTGGTGATTCTCTTCCCTCAGACTGATGATGAAGAAGAGTCTTTCATTTTGGAGGATCCGTTTCTCTTGAACATTGATAACACAGATACACACTCCTATGACACATCTTCTGTAGCAAGCTCTGACAGTGGGGACCGGACACACCTGAAAAGGTATTGCAGGACTTATACCCTGGGAAGATAAATGATTTTTGAAGGGGTACTGCTTATATCCATTAAAAAAATTCCCCCCCCTTTTTTTTTTTTTTTGAGTGGGTAGAAGGATAATCTAAAGCTAAGAGCAGTTGAAACTTCCTAAGGCAACTTCCTGCTGCCTCCTCCCTGAGCGCATTGCTTTGAGCATGCAAGTTGTCTGTTACTTGAATAATAACCCTTTAATTGCATGGATAGATTTTGTCTTGTGCTGTTACATCCAATGCTGACGTCCCACAGGAAAGCTACAGGGGCTCCAGTGAAGCTGCTTTTGGCAGAACAGTGTTACTCCTGCAAGATCAAGCAGGCAAAGATGGGATTTATTTTTTCACTGAGGGCTCACCTGTTTAGCTAAATAAATGCATTTTATGGGAGATGGACTATTTAAATTTCTCTGAATTTTAATGGAATCTTTCAAACACTGAACCATGATGACTTTAAAGAAAGTCCTTTGGAGGTGTTTCTGGGAAATGCCAGAGTCTGCAAACAGCTGGTGGGTATTTTGAAAAGTCAAGTGAACTTCTGTCACTCCTGTCAATGGAATGCTAATCTTGACATCTAAGAGCAGCCCAGAAGGTGATAATTAGCTATAATACTGCTGACTCGTTTCATTAATTACTCAAATGATGGCCTGATGCTACATCCTGAGCCACTCCCGTGAGTGCCTTATGTGCCATGAGAAAATGTGATTGTCGCATGAATTTGCATAGAATAGAAACACTTATAAGTGTCATGGCTTATGGTTGCATATGATGGTGTACTGACTCCCTTCTTTTTTCCAATAAGATGGTTCCCATTGAGGGAAATGTTACCTGGAGTGGCTTAGACATTTTCCAGTAGAAAGTGGGCAGAAAAACCTGGAAGTGTTACCATCATCTTTGGGTGAAGCTAGTTGCCATGTTTATGGGTCCTTAGCCATAATATAAGCTATTAACATGTTTTCTACACAGAATCATAACATGATTTGGGTTGGAAAGGGCCTTGAGATCATCCAGTTCCAACGGGCAGGGACACCTTCCACTAGACCAGGTTGCTCCAAGCCCTGTCCAGTCTGGCCTTGAACACTGCCAGGGATGAGGCAGCCACAGCTTCTCTGGGCAACCTGTTCTAGTGCCTCACCACCCTCACAGGGAAGAATTTCTTCCTTATATCTAACCTAAATCTCCTCTGTTTAAGTTTGAACCCATCACCCCTTGTCTGATCACTACAGTCCCTGATGAAGAGTCCCCCTCTGGCATCCTTCTAGACCTCCTACATGCGAGCTATTTACTTGTGCATCTCTGGACAGATAAGAGCCAAATATTTGTGTGTTAGTTTTGGAAATCTGGCTTTATGGTGGTGTGTACTTGGCAACAAAACTGTACCTTCCTTGGGGAATTTTCCTCTACTGTGTGTGCTACAGTATACCAGTGCTCCTTAGAAATAACTGTCCCACTTAGACTAGTTACTTTTTAAAGATGTTTTCTTCGTAAGCAGAAACACTTAACCTTTCGTAGCACATCAGCTGTGTTTTAATTGAATGTTATACTTTAAGCATATCTTCAGTTTTCCTAGGGGTCTATATTCTATTAATGAGTCTTTTCCAGTTGTGCATGTTCCTTATATACTCACCTTTAAAGGCTGAAACTTCCCAATTTACTGGAAGATTAATTAAAGACCAAAAGTGTTGCTTTCAGGCTTTATTAATAAATCTAAGGTTTGCAGATACGTGCTTGAAACTGGCAGTTTGTTTGAAGAACTTTTTTTTTTTCTTTTATCCCCCGGGTGATGAGATAAAAACCTCTTTTATGCAGGCACAGTGGTACATAGCAGGCTTTGCTAGTAACCACATGCCCATTTCATTCTGTGTGTGTGTGTAGGCCCCGAGAACAGGAATGGAAACTGCATGAGTTACGAGGGCATGCAGAACTTACCTTCTGGTTTAGCTGTGGTTTAGGCGAAGTCCCAAATTTTTATACTGCTCTAGTACTTTATACTGCTCTGGTTTATTTCTCATTTCCTTAGGAAGAAAAAGCTCCCAGATTCTCTCTCACTCCATGGATCAGTTATACGTCTCTCACTTCTGAAAGGAATTTCTGCCCAAATAGTGTCTGCAGCAGTAAGTGTCCTTTTCTCCTGGTTTGCAACCATTAAGAAAAAAAAAAGTAATCTTTGGTGTGAAAGGGAATGTATGTGCAATCTCCTCCCTCCCCCTACTATTAGTTTTGGATAATACCAAGATGTTTGGTACATAAGCTACTAGCTAGTATTCCTTAGCCAGTAGAGAATTGGGTATTTAGCTGACTTACTGCAGCAGTAATATGGTAGAAATACAGAAGATCCTATTTAACACTGGTTTATGTTGCTAGGTATCATTAAACCTGGTGGGAAATGTTAATATAAAATTATAGCAGTGCTGTTGGTCTGTTTGCTTGAAGATGCTGGAGAAAGGTTTGCTTAATGCCTGCAGCAGGGACAGACCATACTCCTCCTTCTGAGCAAAGTGAGGAGCAGGTTTGCATGTTCCTGTGTCTGTGACGGCACTTGAGTCACTGCTGCAGTAGAGCTGCTCTGTAGATTATACTGCCATGGGAAAACTGACTGTCCCAGATCAGAGCTAAGGTGGTGATTTATTAAGTGTATGATTTCTGAAGCATGCAAGGGTAGGCCTGTTAGAAGTGACTCATCTGTAGAGTGTGTGATGACTGTGTGACCAGAGTCTCTGTGGTGTGCTGCTACTGGCTGTTACTCAGGTTGATGGAGATGTGGGAGAGCCACCTGCATGGGGAGCTAAGAAGGTATGCTTGAGAGGGAAGGGTGAAGTAGTTTTGCAAACGATGACTATGCTGTGTGCAGAGAGAATACTGAGAACTGTTATTAAGATTAGATTGTTTTGAGAAGAACACAATAACTTCCATATGGAATTACAGAATATTCTACTTTCTCTCCACTTCTGTGCACTTTCTCATCCTTTCTGGGTATTTCTAGCCAGTGGTTCCCTCCTTCAGCACCCTCTGGCTTGATGAGACTATTAAAATGCAACTTGTGTGATTTTTCTGCATTTTGTGGTTCTAATTATGAGACATATGCACGGAGCTGGGAGTTCTGTCTCTCTTAACTCATGACTTGTCCTGGTTTTTTAGGACAAAGTGGATGCTGGCTTGCCCACTGCAATTGTAAGTACTCTAGCAATTTTCAGCTGTAGTTAGTTTTCATGCAAGTTTGTTAAAGCAGTAATTTAAGACAGCTGATAAATGCATCTGCCTTCTTAGCCTTATTAAGAATTTTCAGATATAAGGGATGGGAGAAGCAGCATGAAGTACCTAGTTACTGGGGACAGAGTGCAACCTTTATTAACTGTCCGGCTGCTTCTCTGCTGATCAATCCCCACACTCTCCCCTTTTTCATGTTATCACTAGGGCTAACCTAACCCTTTCCCATAAAGTAAGTGTTCATCTGTTGAACACATTACATTTCCCTAGCTATTTCTTCTTTGCCAGTTATTGCTTTGGCTCCTAACAAGTTTTTAGAGAAACTTAAGTGCTCATAAAGTGATGGGTTCAAAATCTCTACAGCTCTGATGTAATTGAAACATGACCTTAAAACATAAAATTTCACTTAAAGCCTGTCTGAAAGATACTCCTGCTTAGCAATTTACATTAAACTTCTGTAGTCAAGTGTGCTAATTAAAATACTGAAGTGTCTGTAGTTAAAGGAGAAGAGAAATATTTTAAGGAGGTGAAATACAGCAAGTATTTCTTATGTCCCTGTGAAATGAGTTTTAATGTTTTAGGAAGAAACTAAAGATGTGCTTAGTTGCAGCAGTCCAAAAGAAATAATATTTTTTGTTTAAAAAAGGAAACAAAAAATGTCACATATAAGGCAAAAGGTTGCACAGCAGAAGTGGAAGCATGCTGATGTACACATGGGATAAAAACTTGTACTTACATACTCCAGACATTCAAGTGCTTAATATTTTTAATCTGACTTACACTTGCTAAGAAATATGAAGTAGAACAACATTAATATACCTACAGCATCATGTGTTTCTATTAAATTTTATTTAATTGGGTGCAGGTTTGCAAGTGCAGTAGGACCTTGGAACTATGTTTAATTCCCCATGGAAGGAAGTTGGAGTCTCTGGGCTTGCTGTGGACTGTCTCTTCAGGGGACTAGCACTGTCCAGGGTTGTGGGAGAGTTCAGATGTGGATATAAGCAGCTGAGTGAGAAAAACCGTCTGGGTATTTACACTCAGCTACCATACCGAAAGAGTGAGGCTGCCTTTACAGAGAAGATATTTCACTGTGGGTACCACTCTGAGCATTTGAATTTCAAACAGCAGAGGAAATGGCAGCCCTCTGAACATGAGAAAATGCGTGTGATGGTTGTTTAGGTGCAATACTTCTCTAGCTTTCACATAGGAATTGCTTGTCACTTACCAATTAGAAAATGGTTCTATCTGTAACCTTCTGAATCTTCCCCTTTTGGCAAACTTTGCATGAATGTAGCAAGAGTTTAAGTGGTGGATTTGTGACTGACGTTTCTTCTACTTTTAATCCTTCTGCATGACTTTTTCAGGCAGCATCAAATCTGATCGCAGTGGGGACTTCCCATGGGTTAGCACTCATCTTTGGTAAGTTAAAAATAACATTTTGATTTTTTTGCATTTTAATGATCTTAAACCCAAGCACAAGGAAGAAATACCCAACCTGAATTAGAATTGCAGGGTGGATTTCTTGTAGTGTGTTCTGCTTGTGCTAAATGGGATTTTCTTTACTGAAAGAAAAAAAGCACAAGTAATATTCTATATTTGCATATTTCTTCTGCTTTGTTGGAGATTGGCACATTGAGATATTTAGGTCTGTGGCAATTTAGAGCCTTTTCTATTTTTAAATATAAATTACTCTGTTTACATGTGGAAGAAACTAGAACCAGTTTGCAACCATCATCTCACACAGTATTAATCTTCTTACTTATGACATACTGGCTGCCACAATTAGGGAAACAAAAATGCGTTCTTCTGGAAGTAAAACTTCTGACCCATAGTACCTGCAGGCTTGCATCATAGGTTTCTCCTTCCCTGACTTTGCCCTGCACCAGTCACTTCTGTGTCCCTTCATTCAGTTATTCTTTCCTTCCTCTGATGAAATTTTTCACCATGAGGGTGATGAAGCATTAGTTAAGGGCCGAAGAAGGCTGGGGAACCTCCTTCCTTGGCAATTTTCAAAACTCAGCAAGGCCCTGAGCAAGCTGATCTTGTTGGCTTTGCTTGGAGCAGCAGGACTGGGCCAGAGACCTCCACAGCTCCCTTGCAACTGAAGTCATTCTGTGAATCTATGCTGTAATTTAAAGGTGATGAGGGGTAAAAGCATGTTGTACAACTTTGTTTCAGTTATGGGCACAATGCTTCCTGGACGCTTCCGTTCTCTGCTAAATTCTTTCAGTTCTGTAGCTAAAACTTGGGTGTTGACCCCAGTGCTCTCAGAGCTATCTGCGAAAAGAGAAATCCTTGCAGGATATGGCTGCATAAGGCCTTGTTGTACACAAAGGTTGAGGATTAGTGTTCTGGCTTGGGTTTAGTCTGTCATTTAAAGTAGCAGTTTATGTCTGTAGATTGATCAATTTCTTACTTTTTTTATGAAGAAGTTTTTCTGCAAGGTGTGCTAATGAAGACGAGATTTACTGAAGTTTTGTAAGCTGTGTGCATGGTTGATACTGTACAATGGAAACATAATTTGTTTTGCCTGCAAAAATGTAGGTCTATTTTCTGGTTGAACATTGCTGATGTTCAGATTTCTCTGAGTGTTGTGTCACCAGTACATCTTTTAACCCATTATTTTTTCGTGCATATATTTGACTTTATGTAGCTATTTTGCTTGTCTCTTCTCCTAAGTCCACCTCTACCTCTTGATTTCTCCGCTTTGTCATTTTAAGGACTCTCGGATAGCTTTCATTCTGCTTTTTTGAATGCTTTTCTGGTGGAGTCGAGTTAGATTAGATGCCAACTCTTTGACATCCTGTGCTACAAGTGTTGGTAGGAAGGGATTCTGGAGGCCTGTAGTCACCTGTGTTTGGTGCTGTCACCAATATTTGGGTCAGGGCAGCCCTGGCTTTGTCTGGCCAAGTCTTGAAAAACTCTTATGGATGGAAAATACTGCCCAACAGGCAAATGTGTGTGCACACTCCTAGTAACCTGCTCCAGGGCCACGTAATCTTGTAGGGGCAAAAAAACCCCAACCTAACATCCCATCTAAACCTCTTGATCTGCCATTTCTGGTATCTGCTGTTAGTTATATAGAATCATAGAATGGTTTGAGTTGGAAGGGATCTTAAAGCAATAAATAATTTTCAGACGGTTTTTTAGCTCTGTCCTTCCAGAAGAGCTTTTTACAGTACTTATAAGTAATGTAAAAGTAAATCAAGAGATTTTTACACTGCTCAAAAACTAGCCTTTAAACAGAACTCACTGAAATGTGTTGTTTTTCATGGAGACTTTATGTGCTGGACAGAAAAATTCTGTATAGCTAAGCTTTGTATTGATTAGTGTGGAACCACTTATTTTCTCTGTTGGCTGTAAAACTTAGTGTCTTGAGTCTTTGTTGAGGTGTGGGAATGACATAATATCTTGAGAGAACCAAAGCACCTAAAAACATTAAATCTAGATTTTGGGAACTGTTGTCCTTAAGTGTTTTTTGACATTAATGGGGAGTTGATTGGCTGGCTCGTGGTACCTGCTGAAAATGGTTTTAACAGTTACATCACTGTGAACTTCCAGTTTTATTTCCTCTCAGATGTCTGGTTCCTTCAATACAATGAAGTCCAAATTTATAAATTCATTTTTCTTCACTGATTCCATATGCTTTTTAAACCACTTGGTTTTAAAACACTAGTTGCCACAGCATCCTCTCGGTTACTCAAATAAATCAAAAGGGCAAATGTTAGTAAAAGGAAACACTGTCAGCGAAATCCGAAGGTTCTCTCTGAAGAACATCACATATATGCTGTTTGTTACTTTGCTCCTTCCTTTTATATTGACTTCTGGCTTTTTCTTTCCTCTTCTGGCTCTTTCTGTGTGGACTGAAAAGGAAAAGGTACAGTAGCATTGCACTGTGCACGTACTCTGCATGAACAACTCCTGTCTTGCCCAGTTTGCATGTTGTCTATGCAAGTATTTAAAATGCCAGATAAGCAGCAAGTAAGGCAGTACAGTAACCAGTCAGTGAGTGATAGTGCTGGCTGCTCTGGGGATTGGTTATTGAATGCATGTGCATTGCACGCTTCTAAATTCTCCGGGCAAGATCAGCAGAGCAACAGGTAAATGTGCTATTTATAATGTCTTAGGGCAGCAGGTCCATAGCTGGTTTTAAAGGCATTATTTTGGGACAGGACAAAGGCTCTGCTGTGAGATTACCATCCATCTGTTTCTGCCTGAGAGCTGTCAAGTGGGATCACTATGGAGTAGGAACCCAATTCAGAGAGCCACAAGCCAGAAACTGTGAAACCTGTGCAAGCAGACAGCAACTTCTAAAAGCCCTGCTCATGCACGAGTTATGCTGCTGAGGAGGGAGCAGTGGGTCCCTGATGTGGTAGCCACAGGTTCCTGACTTAACCCTTGCTCCGAGTAATCATTTCAGTAGCTTAAGCTGAGGGCAGGGGGTGAGGAGCTCACCCATTAGCTCACCATCTATTGTCCTCCTCATCCCCCATCCAAGAGGGATATATCTCCTAGGAGAGCATTTATGGGCACTGTGCCTAATAAAGGTGGGAGGAAAGGGCCTATAACATCCAAGTAATTCTGCAGGAAATAAAGCAGGCCTTTCAAACTCATGAAAATCATGGCTCAAGGAAAAGATCTTGATGAAAACCTGGTGATCTGAGAAGTTTCTGCTGGAAAGTGACTTCTATTCACAAACTGGTTTTTATTCTTTACTTGTGGAGCTATATCAAAGTGCCATCTCATTTGACTTCAGACTTTGAGAGCAACACAAATAGTTACTGCCAGGAATTTTTTTCAGCTGAAAATTTGCTGACTGTCAATTGCAAAATGAAGTACATTTTTTTGACAGTTGATAGCCACCTTTGTTTCAAACACCTGGAAAAAGCTTTTTGTGCTTCATCCTGAATGTGCCTTAGTTAAAAGTTGATAATATTAATCTGGAAAACCATTAGATCAGCTTTGTGACTTTACCAGTTGATTAATATGAGCGTATTGATACAGGTGTCTTGCTTTGCTTTGGAAGTAATTTCATCCATCTTATTTAATGGCTTCTCCTTGTGTCATCTTTTGACTGGCTGGAAACAAGTACCAGCGTGGGTTTCTGTGGGATTAGCTTTCCAAGTGATTATTTCTCAACTCTAAAAATGCACCTCTGGCGAACAGTGGGCACTTCCTTCTTAGGAAGAAATAACTTGAGTCATACAAAGCATTTAATTTTGGGGTGGGGTGGGGGTCTTGTTTATTTTGAAATGACATTGTTGGTGAGGGAAGAAGGAAATGGGTTTTAAAGTTCATGTGGGTATACATATTAAGATGTAAAGCTGAACTGAAAGCAGTAGTGATTCTGGAGCTGCTGCCCTTTTCTGTGTGAAAGCTGTGAAGGATTCTCCTTTTTCATGCTTTACAGGAAAAAGGTTACTGATCGACTTACTGACAGGTTTAAGCTTAAGTGGAAGGAAAAGAATATAATTCACCTTCAATAGCAAAACCAGCAGTATTTGTCTTATTTTTAAACATATTTCTGTGGTTAGGAGACAGCCTTTTGGTAAATGAACTGTAATTCCAGACCTCTGGAACAGGAATTATTTCTTTGGGACCTGAAGGACACCATCTGGAGAATACCTCTTGGAGGAACTTGTTTTCCAGCTGTAGCTCTGTTTTTTGAGCTTCCATGCAAATTTTCTATGATTTTTCTTCTTTGAGCCATTCTAATCTATGCCATATACACCCTTGTCACAGTGATGTCAAGGTGTTTTCTAGTAGCATGGCAAAGGATAATTTTTATTTTCATCACGTGGCTTCTGCTTCCATCTTATCCTAATAAAGAGAGCTGTGTGCAGAGCAATGGCCTTAATTTTGAAGTGTTTCCACTGCCTTGTGCTTAGTTAATAGAGGTGGCTGAAACACTCTGCCTGGCCCCTGGAGCAGAAGGCGCTGAGGTTTGCTGTGGCTCCCTGGCATCAGACTGCTCCTATTTAAGCACCATTGGAGAACAATAAAAGGAAAGCTACATATTGCTTTGATTTTTCTAGTACCCCTGCATTTCCATATTCCCTGTGCCTGTCTTGTAGCTTTAAAATAATTTATAATTTTTGTATTTCCCTGCAAGACAGAATCCCACTATCTCTGTACTAACATGTGCTCTCATCTTGTAAACTCTTAAGAACTTAATTATAAGCCTGTGAATCATTAATGTACCCCAAGTGAATTGTAAATGTAAATAATTGCATGATGTTAAATTTAATGATTGCTCTTTCTTTCTCTTTAATTTCTTACTTCTACTGTAGATCAAAACCAAGCTCTTCGGCTGTGTCTGGGTAGCACTGCGGTTGGGGCCCAGTATGGGGCTATCTCTGCTCTCAGTATCAACAATGACTGCTCGAGGCTCCTGTGTGGCTTTGCAAAAGGACAGGTAATTCCCATCGGGTGAGGTGGTCCAGTGCCCTGTCCTTCTGCATGCTGTTACTGAGAGAGTATCCAGAGGTGACAATAGCTCCAAGCCAAGCACATTCAATATGTAGCTGTTTGTTGGTTTTGTGTTGAGAAAGCAGTGTATGTGGCTTGATCTCTCCAGAGCTTTTTTGGCCAGCCAATTCCTGCATCCAGCGAGCTAACTCAGACAAATTAATTTGAGGTAGGTTTCTGTGGAGGAAATGGGTAATGCAGAATATGGTGAAGGATTTGGTTAATCACAGCTTGTTGTGACATAAATCCTGCCGCTGATAAACTGAAATGTGCAATGGCAGGATACCCAACTTAGTCTTCCTAGGTCACTTTGAGATCTATGCTTTGTAATGTAAAGCTAGTTTTTACTGTAACAATGACTTGAAATTCTTGAAATCCATATCTAGCCCCAAAGTTAGTTTTTACTAATACCTTAAGAACTACTGTTGTAGTTTTATGCCCTTCTCTGAACCTAAGGAGAGAAAACAATTCCTGAACAAAAGTTATAAGACTGAAACTAAAGCAAAATAGATAAAGTTAACTTGGTAAAACTGAGAGGTCCATGGAATACAAAGAAGGTTGCTTTGTTTTTCTTTAGTTTCATTTCCCTTTGCTCCTTTGGCTTTCACATCCATCCTAGATAATACATGCTCCAGCGCCTGTGATAGGGCTAAATGAGAGACTGCTCTGGACCATGTGGAAATACGGGTCTAATCCATGCAGAGCCAGTGGCCAGTTTTAAATGATACTCAGATAAAATATTTCAGAGGAGCAGTTCTGAAACATCTGGTCTATGAAACATTGATAGATGTTACATGGAACCATATAAAACAGTATTTCCAATAAAAAGTTTCATTCAAATTGCCTGAATTTAATATCCAAGCTCAAGCCAAGCTGTTTCCTCCTGCTGACCTGTCATGCTGAGGAAATACAGGAGAAGGGGAGTGACAAGGTTCATGGTAAGAGTATAAGTAGAGAAGTAAACTGCTTGTAAGAACAGGGTAGGAACAGATTTTGGATCACTTTCTTTGATAGGAAGACCCTACTAACCTGGGATGATATTGGGAATATAGAAGTTTACCATGTACTAACATGTAAGGTGATGAAGAGAGCCCCTTGTTAGTAAACATGTGTACTAATAACAATCTGTTTTCAGATCACAATGTGGGATCTGGCCAGTGGGAAGCTTCTGCGATCAATAACAGATGCCCACCCCCCAGGGACAGCCATATTGCATATCAAGGTAACAAACACTACATGTGCTCATTCTGTGATTCTATACTAGTTACTTTTTTTCTTTTAAACACATTTGTGTTCAGTCAGATGTGTTGACTTTCCTTGTTTAGAACTTTCAGGTTTGTAGATTAGAGCAGCTACCTAAGAGCTATATGGTGATAGTATCCAGAGGTGAGAAAAAGGAGCAGAAAATCTATTTCAAAAAGAAACTGAGCGTTTTGAGAGCCAAAATAATTGTATTGCTGTGGGTTGTACTATAACAAGCAAGAGTTGTTGTCTGTTCTAACTCCTCTCTCTGATGCCAACATTTATGAAGAAATAGTTATTAGCGTACATTTCTTTAAAACTTGCTGTGGTTTGAACTGGATATGTGACTTGCCAACTTCAAACTTAAATGAGTTGGAAGTGTAGAAACTTCCAAGTTTTTCAAATAACTTCTTGTGAATGTTTGGGTTGAAAGAGAAATCATCTATGGCTTCTTGCTCATCATAGTGTTGTCGTCACGCACAGAAACTCGTATCTGATTTTGTGCATGTCTTTATTATAAATGGACCTTTCCTACCAGAGCATAATGCTCCTTGGCAGTCTGGTCGGAGCAGAGACTTTGGTGCATCACACAAATTCTTCTCCCTTACTTTTCTCACACATCATGTAATTATCTCAGCTCTATATGTCAAAAGTGTCTTTCTGGTAGATAAAATGCTTGTACTTTTGTGTGCTGTTACTAATGCCATAGATACATTTTTGCTTTCCTTTTTTCCGCCTGTAGTTTATTTCTTAGTGACACTTATAATTATCTCCTCAGTTTACAGATGATCCAACGCTTGCAATTTGCAATGACAGTGGAGGCTCCGTATTTGAACTGTCATTTAAGTAAGACAATAACTTTTAAGTACCTGTAGAAAGTACAAGAAAATAATTCTAGTTCACAGTTTTTAAAACCCAAGCAAAAAAATCCCCACTGGAACAAGTAATGCTACTGTCTGAATGTTGAAGATGTGATTTAGGACTGCAGTACAATTTCACAGCTGAAGTAAGATTTTATCTGGCAGTATAATAGCAAAGAATAGCCTAAGTTATTAAAGTATCAATCAGTGTATTTTCCAGAATCTTGGCATTCCTTATGGGCTCTTGGTAGTTGCCATAAAAGTGCTGCCTCTTGGTTTTCCTTATTTCATTAGTGAGAGCTGCCCTGCAGTAACTGCTTGTTTTCTTCTTGGCCTCTTCAAGAGGAGAAAAGACAAGGAGGATGTGTTGACAGTCTAGGGAATCTGATCATGTCCTGGAATTTCCAAAACTTTACTTTTAAGTAGGATCTTAAGTAATTCTTGTCTGTAGTTGAGTAGCTTATGTGACTGCTTTTAGTGACGCTAAAAGTAATCCCTAGAGTTGTGTAAAGAACAATATTTAAGAAGGATGACTCTTGAGATTTCATGAGGTTGTTGGGCTGATCTCTTCTTGATAGCTGGCAACCAAGCTGATTTCTTTTCTTTGCAGGAGGGTTATGGGAGTGAGAACGTGTGAATCTCGATGTCTCTTCAGTGGCTCAAAGGGGGAAGTTTGCTGTATTGAACCATTACATGCAAAAGTTGATCTGAGAGACCATCCTATCACCCAATATTCACTGCTGGCTATGGCCTCCCTGACAAAGGTAACTTGCAGAAGGTTTTCTGTGAGAAATCACGAAGGAGAAATTTGCTGGTATATGCTCAAACATTTTAATTTGCCTTTCTATTTTTCTTAAAGATACTGGTTATTGGCCTGAAGCCATCTCTGAAAGTGTGGATGACGTTTCCCTATGGTCGTGTGAGTAATGAAGCCAAAGACCTGCTTTTTGGATTATGGCTGTGAATGGTTTCTAGAGTGAAGGAAATGAGATTAGGTCCAGGTCTTTGGTGTTGTTACTTTATCAGCATGCAGTAAACTCTACATTGTAGAATTGCAGTGATAATCTATTGGTCTGATGTGCGCATTTTGTAAGCAGAGAGGACGTGAAAAAGCTGCTTCCAGCTATACCTATGTGAAGATGCTGAATTTCTCCAATAAGCAGAAAGGGAGTAATGTAGAAGGCTGTTAGTTTCTTGTCTTCCCTGCTGCAGCCTGAATGCACCCACAGATGGGATATTCACCTGATTATGGCTACAGTCACCTTGGACTGGGGCCATTGCTTTACATAAGAACAATACGACAGAACCCTTAACCACAGGTCCAGAAACAAAGTGGAATTAGAGCACTGAACAGTCTTCTGAACTCTTAATTATGTGCTTTCACTAATTGCTGGTTTAATTTCTCCTGGAAAAGCAGCTGGGGGAAGACGTGGGACATGCTAGGTTGGGAGAATGGAGTCAAGGCTGCTGGCAAGCTGTAGCTGGTTGTAGTCCATCAGTCCATGTGAGACTGGATCTACATTATACAGCTAGGACACAGGTTTTGTTCTGACTGGCTGTCCACTTTGCCAAGAGACACACATTGCCCCTAAACTGTGTGGCTGCATCGAAGAGCATAAGCTACTGCTCAGCTGCCAGCAGACCAGGAAATTGCTTTACAGCCTGTGTGTGTACATGGCAAAGTCAGTGAGTAGCAGCTGATATGGCATGTGGCCTGAAACTGAGGTTCTGCCCTGTGTACCTTAAATACTGGCTGTGCTTTTTGTCTAACAGATGGACCCTTCTAGTGTCCCTCTTTTGGCGTGGCACTTTGTGGCTGTACAGAGCTCTGTGAACCCCATGCTTGCATTTTGTCGAGGAGACGTCGTTCACTTTCTTCTGGTAAGCCTTGGATGTCCTATGCTGCTTTTCAGATGGTCATGTTTTATCCACTTATTGATTTGACTGAGCCTCTGTCTCAATGTCAGTATGACTTCAATGTATGCTAGGGATGTCTGCAGCTTGCAACCAGCTTGGGAAGACAAACATGTTGGTCATTGCTCTTCAGCAAGCAGGGGTGCCCTTCCCTGAGAATCTAGAGGTATGAGCTTTATGCATTCCAGAAGTGTTGATTTGCAGCTTATCGCATTTCTGCTATAAGTAGAAGAATGTGAATTGTTTTCAGGGAGATCATGTGAATTTGAGATACCATTTTATTTTTTGCTTTAAAACACAAGTCTGGAAAAACCAGCATTCAGGTCTTGTTGGGATGTGACTTAAGAGCATGCCGCTTGTCCTGTTTAGATCTGCAGAAGTTACACATGCGGGTATGTTTGAAGATGATTTCATGTCTGATAGCACTATAAGAGCAGTACCTAGGCTTCAGAAAATCTGCCATTTTGGCTTCAGAGTGCTAATTTTGTTTCCCAGCTCTGCTATCATTTTGAACCTTAAGCTTTGCTCAAGCACCCAGGCATTGTGTTGTCTGGATTAAATCCTCTTTCTCCTCTATCCTCTCTCATTGTAAACTTGGGGAGAAAGAAAAGGATGTATGTTTAAGCCTGTCTTGCTGGAGATGTGCACGTCATCACGTGAGCCTCTACACAGATACCCAGCTCAGCTATGGCCAGTGGTGCTGCTCTGCTTATAGGTTACTAAACAGCAGCCATGTTCCTTGAATTCAGGTCCCACATGTTGTACTTCAAATTACCAAAATGTAAAAATCCTTATCTTGGTTTGCAGAATTCTTTTTTTAAATGATGTTAAATTAAAGCCAGTTTCACATCACTGTTCTGTAGTTTAATGAGCAGAAAGTATAGTAGCTCCTGCATGGGCTGAGAGAACCCTTGACTGGCAGTTGTCATGCAATATCTCCCTTCAATTCAGTATTCCAGTGGGGCTAGGCCTCTTGGGAGTCAGTGAATGAGAACCAGTCCTCCTTTAGTGCTCTCTGTATGAATACTGGAGGCTTACACCCCTTTTAGAAACTGAATTGCCTTAGATAATACTTGAGGTGGGACTGGAGAGAATAATCCCTTGAACACATGTAGTGTCAACTTGTTTATGACATCCAACTCTTGTAGTACAAATAAATGGTTTAAAATTGACCCATCAAAGGGCATGTTTTTTTACTGTCCCCTGCTCAGAGCCTTTCTTTTCCTCACTTGCAGAGTGCTTTTGAAAGTGAGACATCACACTTCATTTGAGAAGTGTGTGCTGCTACTCAATGTGGCTGAGCAGAGCTCCAGACTCCTGGAGCTGGTGTGATGCCCTCTGGGAAGAGAGAAGTTGAGCTGAAGAAAGTCTTCTGAGTTTGAGTCAGACTTGTCCAATTTCTCTTTTAGGTGAAGAGAGATGATTCTGGTGCAATACATGTCACAAAGCAGAGGCAGCTTCATCTACACTATGACCTCATCAACTTTACTGTGAGTCTTAATAGTATTGAATGGCTATTTTTTTCTGGTTTGCACTAGTTTTCTTTTAAGTGTATCTCAATAGCCCTTAGTTCTATACCACTGGCTTTACAAATGTAGCATAAGAAGTGGCTGTGTTATCTGGAGCTAACTAATGAAAATGCCACAAAACGTAGGACTCAGTGGAAAACCAGTACAAGTGAAATAGCAAGTAGTAACTAAAAGATAGAAAAATAGTAGCAGGGAGGCAACTATACTCCCTTTTCTTGGGAGGGAGGGTTAGCCTTGTGGAGGAAATGTTTTCAAGATCCAGAGAGAATCTGGCAAGAAAGTTTTTTGGGTTGTTTTGTTTTTTTTTTCCTATGTTCTCAGTAAAAAAAATGCAAGCTTCTGCGTAATCGGCTCAATAAAATTCTAGTGTTTCCATATGTGAGTGTTTGCTAAAACACCAAAATTGTTTGATGCTTTCAACACCAAAAAAAATAGTTTTATTGTAAAACATATTTACAGAATACAGTGAGTAAAACATGAAAGGCCAAAATACCAAGATAGACATCCACATCAGCTGGAATTTGAAGTTTGTGAACAAATGTGCTTGGCTGTTTATAAAAAATACTGTGAAAGTGGTGTAAAAAGTATCTTTTTATTTGCAGGGTTTTAAACATTAAAGTCAATGCCACAGAATGGGAATGACAGGCTTTGAGTTAAACTTAGATGTACTATTTCTCTTTTGAATGTGTCCTGATGCCATATTTCCCTCTTAAGGGACTTGAGAACTGGTATTGAGATGTTGTAGTAGTCTTGGTTTTCAGACCTTTGGACAGAAAGTGTGCTAGAGCATAAATAGTGCACCAGGAGCACAAGAACTCTGGTGGATTGCCATTTGTCTCCAGGTGTTGTCTGTAAGAAGGTCCCCTGTATTTTCTTCTTAATGTAAAAGCTGATACTCCAGAAGGATCCTCCCTATCTTTACCTTTGGAGTTATGCGTGGGTGCTGTTGTGAAGTGACTCACCATCCTAGAACTTCCAGTATTGATACTCACGGGTTTGGTCGGAGCCTGTTTGGTTTGCCCCAAATTGTGTGTGTGTTGCTGAAATCTGTGATTTGTTGCTTTTTCAGTGGATAAACTCACGGACAGCTGTGCTTCTGGACAGTGTGGAGAAGCTGCATGTTATAGATCGTCAGACACAAGAGGAGCTGGAGACCATAGAGATCTCAGAAGTGCAGCTGGTATACAACAGCAGCCACTTCAAATCCCTGGCTACGGGAGGCAATGTCAGTGAAGCCCTGGTAGGCACAAATTGTCTGCTTGTGTTTGGTAGCTCTGTTTCGGATATACTCTAAGTGCAAGCCTAGAGCTTTGGAAAAAGCTTTTTTGAAGTATCTCAAAAATCATACATGGTATTGATGTGGTAAGCTAACAGACAGCTCGTGTTTCTTTTTGTGCACTGATGTTTTTTGGGAGCTGCTTTTAAGTTACCAAGCTTTGGAATACTTTGTACAGGAAAAAAAGCTGATGTACTTTATTCTGCAAGAGATACCTATAAGCTTTTCTACTTTGTATGCCACGAATACTCTGCCATAGCAGTGTCTGTGCAGTACATGTTCCCTGCCGTTGAAGCTGCAACACTTCAAACATTGTGTTTTCTATTTTTTTCCTCTTTTGTTTATTTGTCTTTCTTTTATTTTGATTTTCATGCTTGTTATTTATTTTTTACACCCTGGCCCTTGTGGTGTCTGGACAAGTTTTATTTCTGAAGTAGGTGTTAATTTCAGTGCCTCCTGATATCTCCAGTAACTCACATGTGCCTTTAACAAACTTGCTTTGATGTCGTATTTGTATTGCCATAGAATTGTGGAGGGTTTTTTTAAGTCATGGTTGTGGGAAAAGTTACTGCTTTCAATAGAATAAAGGCTTCTTCTGCTTTGGAAACAGTTTGCCAAGAGTGTATGTAGGAAAGAGCCTTCTGTCCTTGCATTCAACCTCCCAGTGCTTCCTTCCCCAGAGATAGCCTAGGGGTTCTGAAATTCCATAGCTGGAGAAGATGGTTCCTGTTCATTTCTGCTTATAGCTCTGTGAGACTAGCTGGCCCAAAGTGCTAGCAGAAGGCTCATGTGGGTCTGTAGCAATTTCAGGCCCAGCATATGGTCATGACTCGGCTCCAGAAGCCTAAGGAGAAGTGCCTTCAGTGCAGAGTGGCAGACTTTCTTAAGAAAGAAAGACCTCGCTGTCATGGTTTTCTTTAGCAGCAAAGAAAAGAGTGCTTCTTCCAGTCTGAATGGCCAGATCTATGGAGAAGTCTTTGCAGCCTTTTAGATCTACAAAGATGTTGCTTATCTGGCTTTCACTGCTTTATCTGCTTCCCATGATAGCATTGCTGTCATTATTTCTGCTGCAGATGCATACTGAGGAAGAAAGAATCAGAAGGTGGAGTCTAGTCTGAATGAGCTTATGTACTGTCTGCTGCATGATCTGGAATTGTCAGGCACAACCTTACAGAACACAGCTAGAGATTGGCACTAAGGTGGTGTAGGTCATTACGTGGTGTAATCTTGCACTCAATTCTAGAAGCTCTGCCATGTCCTATGATGACTTTTGGTGATTACACTCTAAGCCAGAGATGTGTGGCTTGACAAACTAACAGGCCCAAATAAGTGCTGCCTGTTAAAATGCTATTGTGAGTCTACAAAATAACTCTACTTAATGAAAGTCCCTGGAATGGACACACTTTTCAGCAGTGAGAAGAGATCCAGGAAGCTTTGCTACCTGACCGTACTGAGAAAAGCACAGAACAAATAACTACGCTGTGTAACTGTACAACTGAGTGGGAAGCAAGCACTGTCCATGGGTAAAATATCTAATTTTGATGTGATCCTCTATTTCTCGCATTGTAAATGTGCCTTTTGAACGCTAGTTACTAGCATTCAAACTTCTGTTGTAGCAACTTCAGTATTCTTTCCATCTGTGTCTCCTACACATTTGCTCTTGAGGAAGATCTGTGAAGAAGCAGATGGCAAGGGAAGAGCCCACATAACTTTTTTTGCTTCTGAAGATAGACACAGAGCAATGCTTGAGGGTCCTTATGATTCTGTCATGTTTTCTGGGCAACGAGAGCTCAGTAGCACTTTAAGCTGCATTCACAAGCAGGAAGGAGTGACAGCAGAACTTTCATTACTTACTGCTGCCCAGCAATCTATGTTATTCTCTCCCAGTCCTCATTTTGACTTTTGTATTACAAAGTGTCTCTAAAGTTCAAGTGTATGTATATGTTTCTTGGGAAACTTTACAAAAACAAAAAGGAGTTTTACCTGCATATAACTTTCCTCCCTGCAGGCACTGGTTGGAGAGAAAGCTTGTTACCAGTCCATCAGCACCTGCGGTGGTCAGATCTTTTACCTTGGGACTAAGGTAAAGATATGGGGATTTTTAAATAAAAATACAGGTCATTCACTGTTGATAGTAGCTCATCTTCTGGAGAAAGGCAATTTTTTTGTTCTGTGGAGATGTGGATAAAGGATGGGGGTTTTGTGCGCTTATAGAATCATCATAATCATAGACTGGTTTGGATTGGAAGAGATCTTAAAGCTCATCTAGTTTTAACCCCCTGCCGCGAGCAGGGTTGCCTTCCACTAGACCAGGTTGCCCAAGGCTCTGTCCAACCTGGCCTTGAACACTGCCAGGGATAGAGCACCCACAGCTTCTCTGGGCAACCTGTTCCACTGTCTCACCACCCTCACAGGGAAGAATTTCTTCCTAACATCTAATCTCAGTCCCCCCTCTGTCAATTTAAAGCCATTCCCCCTTGTCCTACTACATGTTGTGGGTTTAAAGAAATGTGCAATAATTTGGTTTTAGCCAAGGTATGGGCTAAATGACACATTGTCATAGTCTCACAGCATCCTGGTTCATGCTACTTCAGGGTAGACTTAGCATTACATTACTGACATCTCCTCTGTCCTAAGCTTCAAATTTTCTGTCCTAAATGCACTAGTAAGTAAACAAAAATAAGACGGCAGGGAAAACTAGACGCTGTTGGATGAAATGATAAAAGAAATATCCTGTTCACTTTCCCTGTCCTGCAGTGCAGGCTGTCTGTGAAAAAGAGAGAGGTGGCTTATAGGATGGCATGTGGAAGTAGTGGAAGAAGTGAGGGACAGTATCTTGGAACACATGGGTTGTAAGGCCATGTGAGGCATTATTTTCTGTTAAATGTGAACATCCAATTTATTCCTGCCATGCTGAGCTTGAGAATTGTGTTACTTAGTTTCATCTAAATAATTTTTTTCACTTTCTTTTCTAGTCTGTTCATGTCATGACATTGAGAAGCTGGAGAGAGGTATGTTGAGAGGAAAACTGTACAGCTTAGGTATGAATTGCTTGAGAGGAGGGAGGGAGCATTTGTGAAGTATGTTCCGAGCACTGTATTCAGGATTCCTGATTGCTACGTGCTGCCAGCACCATAGGTACACTGCTTTCCAAGGTGGGATGCTGTGGGACTCCTGCTTGTGTAAACTTGCAGGCTGAATGGAGACCTTGTTCTCCCAAGCGAGACTTAATGCCTTGCCATGTGTCAGCTTCTGTTAATAAGATAGAGTTAGTGCAATGTATGGCTTTGGAGGACTGAGCAAATGTAAGCCTTCTGTCTGCCAGATACGTCTACAGGAGCAGAAGGAAATCTGGTTCACTGAATTTTGTCTCCAGCTACTGCAGGAGCTACATCATAAAATCCAACACAGACTGCCTAGACAGTTCATTGGATTCTAGATCCTTGTTTCTGTTGATAGAAGATTTTTTTTTTTTTAACATCATTTCTCTGACAGCTGAAACGTCATCAATTTCCACATTAAAGTTCTTAGTGATCCATTTATGCCTATTTGCTCCTGTGTTGTTCTTTTCAGTTCACTGTATGTTTATTTGATGTATGCATGTTCTCTCTCAGACTTTATTTTGCAAGGCTAAGCAAAGCTACTTCATCATTCTTTTGTAAGAGCATCTTTCCATTCCTTTCTTCTTTCCTAGTCACTGTTCTCTGTACCTCCTCTCTGCTCAGTTTCTTGAACTATGGCACATACTGCTCTGGGTAGGGTCTTACAAATGCCATGCACAGTATCACTGGGAAGTGCTGATCATAAATTGGCCTTTTCTGTAATACTAAGGTCCAGTATTACTTGTCATTTTAGAGAGTTGACCACCTTCTGAAACAAGAGCGTCTCACTGATGCCCTGGCTCTAGCTTGGTCTTTTCATGAAGGGAAAGCAAAGGCTGTGGTAGGTAAGTTTGGGTTTGGGGTTTTTTAACATTTTTTTGTTGAAACCACTATGGAAGGGTTTTAACCTATGCATGTACAGAAATCACTTTTCTGGGGGGAGAAAAAGATAGTTGAATTGAAGAAGAGAAAGTAGGATGTGCTGCTTTGGGTTTGGCAGAAACAACAGTTTTATGTGGATTGATTCAGCTTTTTTAGAGCCATAGTCTCTTTAGCAGCCTGCCGTTTTCAGATGAAAATTAGACTTGGTCTGTGCTGTGATTCCTGTCCGTTGTCACTTTGCCATTAAGGAGGTGGATCCAGTGTTGAATATCTAGCCTGCTAAAATATTACTGAAGGTCATGCGTGACCTTTAGGTAATTTTCAGTGTGATGTTTTGTCAATTCTGCCAAGCAGGTACTTTCATTGAGGTCACCTCTGACTATACTGCCTGAAAGAACTGCTTTGGCACCAATGAAGGAGGATGCTTTTTGAGCACTTAGCTTGGTATGATAAACATGTTAATTATGCCAGAAATTGCCACTTGAACGGTCTGATTTGAACAGGACACACTGACTTTTCAGCAAATAACTTCTGATGGTTTTGACAGATGAGACTCAAGTTCTTGGGATAAGATCCTCCTGCTGTGAGATTGCTGATATATCAAAATGTGTCTTGTTTTAATGAGTGGTTATAATACAATTAAGCAGACAGTTTTTCAGTATTCAAAGAATTACTGTCTTTTTGAGTTGGCATGTCAGGATTTTTTTTTCCCCTTTTAGTGCACTTAATTCAGCTTCTTTGCATCAAGGCATCCTCCAGCAGTTATCCTCATGTACACAGCCTTTGATAGCCCTCAGTAATTGTTTTCTCAGCGTTAAACAGCACTCAGATCTGTTCTTGCCATTCCTGTGCTGGAACAGTCTTTACACTATGAGAATAAGCTTTTCAGAAGGTTGGGCTACGAGAAGAACACAAAATTGTGTATTTAGATATCCTGACCTCTGCATCTCAAGGGTAGTGATGTTAGCATCTTAATTGTGGGATTTTTATCTTTCCACTGGTAGCTTAGATGAAAATAGCTTCATAGTTTTCCTTCCTCCCTCATTCTTTCTAGGCTTGTCTGGGGACACAAGCAAGCGGAAAGCAGTGATTGCAGACAGGGTGAGTCACTGATCTCTTCCTAACTGGATTTTCATGTATACTGATGTGATACTGTGTTCCTGGAAGAAATGGTTTCTGTCCTCCAAAAGTTAATCCATCTAACTCTAGAACGTGTACATGTGCACCTCTTGGTAAAATTGTGAGCAGGATTTTAGAAGAGACTTGAGAATACCTTTTAGGTAAAGGTGGGGATAAAATCTGCAGCATTAGCAAATCAAAACTTGACAGGCCTTGAGATCTCTGGTGCCTTCACAGTGGAGAGAAACCTTTTTTGTAGGTAACTCCAGAGTTTCCTGACTTTTGGTTAGCAAGTTATCAGCTTATTTGGTGACTCAAGATGGAAACTTTGCTCCATGTATACATGGACATGGAAAAAACTCATCAAGTGATCCTGCTCAGTTGTTAGAGGAACCTTTTTCTGGGAAGGGTATGTTTAAAAATACATGGTTATTGGAGTAATTATTCAGCTTGTACTTTGAAGAACTATACATGTTCTTCATGTATATTTTATTTGCAGGTAAATAAGTTTTGCTGTTTAAGATACTATAACTTAAGCTTTGGGTAAAAACATGACCCACATGAGTCTTGTGCTTCCAACTGTGTTCATCTGCCTGAAAATTTGCCGGCAGACTGGCTGCCCAGTTTCTTGGTCAGTTAAAGTTAGCGTAGGCCTTCAGTGTCCCGCCAGGCCACTTCTGTGCCAATCATACCATTGTCTCCTGGCAGCCCCTTCTCCCTGCCCACAGTAGGTCATACCCAAAATGGGACAACAAAGTTTACAGTGCTGCCAGCCCCCAAGTCAGTCTATTAAATGTGCTACCAAGTAGGGCCTCTAGTCTGGGAATTAAATGAATTTTCTTGTTTACTGTAATTCAGATGGTTGAAATCCTTCTCCATTATGCTGATCGGACTTTGAAGAAATGTCCTGACCAAGGGAAAATCCAGGTTATGGAACAACATTTTCAGGTATGATGCTCTAGAGGACTCTCTTGTATAGATCTTGAAATTTTTTAATCAGACTTTGCTGTGAAAATTGTCTAGTTTTGAATAATACTGCTGTGGTTCACCTGAACACTCTCATCTATTGTGTGCGCTAATGAAATCAGGACTTAGCTATGGCTAGGCAGCAGAGCAGAACCTGTATGCTTTCTGTCCTCTGCAGAAGTGTCACTAGAGTTTTTCTCCATATGAACCAGCATATGGGAAAACCTGTAACTGTGCCAGCTACCAGCTGATTCAAATAACTCATTGATTCAGCTCTGTATTGGCCAGGCTTCACTTTGTGCTCTGTAGGTTGTGCTATTTGGCAGGATTTTTGCCAATCCCCACAGCTTTTTTATGTTTCTTTCTCAGGACGTGGTGCCTGTCATAGTTGATTACTGTCTCTTACTCCAGTGCACGTAAGTCTGAGTTTGCAAGCCTGTCTCCCAAATCCATGTAGTCCTGAGGGCTGTCTCCTATAATATCACATGGTTTAGAGGAATTGTATAATGTCATTGTCATATCATATATCACGTCACAGTTTAGAGGAATGCTGAGAAACTGATACTAAAGTCAGGGTACTAAATACTCAAAAGTGTCTTAAATTCTCGTTGTTGTGTTGAGGAAGAATTTGCTTCAAACTGTTTCCCCCACACCATCACCTTAAGAAAGAAGGCACCCTGATATGTTTTCTGTTTTCTTGTTGTTGTAATTTCCCCTCTGACAGCAGGGTTTTTTGCTGCAGCATCCCTAGCTGATTTGTTCTGTGTAGCTACCTGTAACTTGCATCAGTAAAGGAGCTGAACAGGGCATTCTGCTCCTGAGTTTGATAAATACAGAGAAATTAGAGTTTAATTTGGAGGCCTCAGAAAGCAGATAAAGAGATTTTAATAAGGTTATTTGATAACTAAACACTTTTTTCCTCCTAGAGATTTATTATTTAACCAGATATATGATAAGATGAGTGAGAATTCTGTAGCTAAAGGCATCTTTCTGGAGTGCTTGGAGCCATATATCTTAAGTGATAAGCTGATGGGAATCACACCTCAAGTGATGAAAGACTTGCTGCTTCACTTCCAAGACAAGAATAGGCTGGAAAATTTGGAAGCCTGCATTGTGCATATGGATATCACCAGCTTGGACATACAGCAGGTGAGCTCTTGTATTGAGTTCCTCTAAAAGATGACAGCATACACTAGTTGCTGATGCAAACTTCTTGTGCTTTTAAGCACAGCCTAGCATGTGGAAAACAAGGTGTCACCTTTTAGCAGACAAAACTTACATAGTCCAAGCCATTCATGCCTTTTGGTCACTAATTTGTAACAGAACTTAGCCCTGTGTCCCTCGGATCAAACTGGAAAGAAGAAAACTGTGAGCTAAGAGCAGCTGTATATCTCTATTATGCTTTGTTTGCCTTGCAGGTAGTTCTTCTATGCTGGGAAAACCATCTCTATGATGCCATGATCTATGTCTATAACAGTGGGATGAATGACTTCATTAGTCCCATGGAGGTAGGAAAAATGTTCAGTACAGTGAGTTGATTTCTGTGTATTCAGCACACGTACTTTCTGAGGAACTGCATTTCAAACCCAGTGCATTATCTTCTCATTCAATGTGTAGATGTTCTTTTTAATTCAAGGGAGAAATCACATGATATATGCACTGACTTTGACTAGATGCAGTAGAAGAGAAAAGCAGTTTGTAATTACAATGCTTTAGAACACAAGTTTCCCTGCTGAGGTGGCAATGTTCTGCAGAGTTAGAGCAGGAAAATTAATTGTGTTACTGAAACAAACATGAAACAAGAGCAGCAGAAAAACAAGATGATGTCTTCTAACAGCTTTGTTGCTTCTGGTGATCCTGGCCTATGTGACATGACGTGCTGAGAAAGCATCAGTGTTTTACACAATAGGATTAATGGGGGTAAAGGTGTGAGAGCTTGTATGAACACCTCATGCTTTTTTTTCTTCATCCTGTTCTTCCTCTGCTGACACAATAGTATATTAATATGTATTAAAGAGTAATGGAAACAAAGGGTGAATTTACCTGTGTACAGAATTCAGACAAAAGGCTAGAAACAGTCCTTGCACTGGGGCAGGCTTTGTTCTTAGCTTTTGGGTGTGATCTATTGACAGCAAGCACAGGACTCTGTAATGCTGTAGCTGGAGGCCCTGTTGCTGCTGCTGGTAATCCTGAAAATGTGCCTGGTACACCAATTGCTCTTCAAGGCTATAGCTATAACATCAGTATGTTTCATTAGGGAAGCACTGCTATTTTCTCAGTAGGGCTGAAAAGGAGAGCTGAGTTCATTTGCGTGTGAAAACCTTAAACTGCCCAGTTTTTAGCAGTTACAACATAATTTGATTTTTCAAAGGAAAGATATTCTTTAAGTGTTCATGATTTTAAAAAGGACTTCTGGAAACCTAGCACTAGCTGTACAAGTACAAATAACTTTTTCTGCTTTCTAGAGCTAAGTATTTAGATGAGTCCTCATTCTACGTACCCAGACTGAGCGCTCTCTGGGGCTCTTTTCTCATATGTCATAACATCAGCTGGGAAAAGTATCCTTTGCCACATCTTGGTGTCTCCCGAGCCTTTTAATTGTAAGACATGATGAGACAGCACACTTTCTGTGGGGAAGATACACTGTTGACCTCTGCTTTAAACCCACACAGATTCTTTGCTTTGAGCTTTTCCAGCTGCTTGAGCACTGCCTTTTTTCTTGTTGCAGAAGCTGTTCAAAGTCATTGCTCCTCCACTGAATGCTGGGAAGTCTCTCACAGGTACAGAATTCTTTCTCTGTAAGGGTTTCTAGTTTTGATATTTGATGTTTTGAATATCTCTAGTCACTTCCCACAGAGGGATGCAAGAAGGAAATACTTGTCCCCTATAAGTGTCTTGGAGAACAGAAAAGTTTTCTGGTACTGTTTATGGTGTGTTAAACTCTCCATGTGTATCAGATGAAATGTTTTGCTAACAGCTGGGAAAAAGAATTGCAACTGTCTGTTGTCTTGTGAAGAAAAGGTAACAAGTAATTCTTGTTTTGTAGATGAGCAGGTGGTAATGGGCAACAAGCTGCTTGTATATATAAGGTAAGGGCTTTTAGAAAGGGTGTGAGTCATTTCCTAGTGGTGACACCAACTGTTTAACTCGCTATAGTTGCAGAATCTTATAGTGTGTTTGGAGGCCTGAGTGATTGCAATAGCAATGGCTACTTTGTACAGCTGACTTGAAGTTGCTGTAACTTCTTGTTACATGTAGTGTGAGTGGATAAGTAAAGTTGGCAACTTTATAGCTCAGATTACTGCCGATGTGCCAAGACCGTCTTAGAATTTGGTTAGAATACGTTCTTTGTCCTGCGTGTGACACAGCGCTCCTTGAACAAGGACTTGCAGTCTGAAAAGCTGTATTTTAGCCCTTTCCACCATGCATTTTGGGATAGCTTTGCTCAGCTGCTGCTTTCTGTGTTGCTTGTCATTTGCAGGAGTCATTCTGAGATTGCACGGTAATGATAAATTAGGGAATTTCTCTTTCTGGAATCTACTCAAGATGGTGAACATTAGAGTCTGCATTACTCCAGCTTCCTAAAATGCAAGATTAAAGATTTTTGTGAGAAATACTGAGTTTCTCCATTCCTTTTGTGCTGTGGAATGGCATACCTTGGATCCAAATTCATGCAGTGGATTGGCTTATTGAGCAGTGCAGTCTGCAGTGCTTGCTTTCATGATTCACAAAATAATTTGGCTTGTTTTAAAAGCATCCTGAAAGCTAACTCATTATCTGTTCAATGTCAGGATGTATTAAAAATGCCTTTTCCCTCCTTTTCTTTAGCTGCTGCTTGGCAGGCCGTGCATATCCATTGGGTGATATTCCTGAAGATCTGGTACCTTTGGTTAAAAATCAGGTGAGCATCCTTTTGGAAAGGAACTTTCCTGTATGAGATTTTTAAAAGAAGGTACATATGTCTTATTTCATGGGATTCTGATAGAAAACTATTCTCAGTCTGGTAGCTGTAACCTTGTGATGTGAGTATGTACCACTGTAAATACCAAACAAACTTTTAGGAAATTAAATCAAACAGTTCTTGCAATCTGAACATTTAAACTTTGTATTTTTCCTTCAACTGTATATTGGGGTGTGGGAACATAGAATTCTTAGTGGCACTAATTTTGATTGGTTTTGGTTTTGGTTTTTCCTTATTCTTTACCACAAAGTTACCAGAAATTTGTCTCTGTCTCTTCTTTCTAAACTTGACTATAACATGTCAAATATGGGGAATCTTCCCTCTTTTCAAATGCATGTAACGTGGGATGAACAGAGTAGAAAGGGAGGTAACATCAAAGAACATTAACTAAGTATTCCTTCCTCTGTTTTGCTGTTGCTAAAACTTGTTCATGCTTGTCTCTGCTCATCAAGACATTGTATTTGCTGAAGGTAAGCTTCCAGCCTTGTGATTACTGCAGATATTCAGCTGAGGTCAAGAGCATGTTGTAGTCAAGTGCTCCAAACTGCATCCTTGTACAATTCCCTTTTCCAATAGTTGTCAGCTAAAAAGACAGCTTGTTTTGAGACAACTTAAAAGGTAGCCAGTTTCTTCCTTCTTTTGAGAAAAGTCATGAAGCCAACCCATGGCTTGATATTTTCCGGTCTTGTGGTGACTGCAAGATCATCTGCTTTCTCAGTCTGTTCCATCTCTGGTTAAGAGGCAATAGGCTGATACTAAATTCCTCTTCATCCACCCATCTTGGAAAACCTTAGTTTGGGAGAGTTGGCCCTGAGCATGTCCAGCCATTCTGGTTGTAAGGCAGAATCTTAACTGCTTCAGAAAAGTCTTTATGTGTATAGGCTCTAAAGCTGTTTGTTCTACATGCTGTGGGTTGAGCAAAGGCTGATTACCCATCTCTTGTTCTTTGTTGTTCTGCCTAGTCCCACTAGAAAGAATGGTGCCCTAATATTCCAATCATCTTTCCAGGGTGCTGTGGGAACAGCAGCCAATGCCTTAAGGCTTCTGTGTGCTATTATCCTATGACAGTGCAGACTTATTGGACTGTCTGCCTTTGGGAGAAGGCTTGATTCTGGAGCTGCATCTCTTCATGTTGTTCTTTGCTGCCCTGTTCAGTGGAGAATCTTTGGCTGAGCTAGATTCACCACATTGTTCTGACTCTGCAACAGTAGCTTTTGACTGGGAGAAATAACCTTTTCCATCTGGATTGCCCAAGTTGTTGGCAGGTTGTTTCGAGGCAACAAATACTATTGCATATGCCTTATAATTTATTCAGGACAGGTGTGAGCATGTTCTTAATGGTTTCATCATAAGCATGATGATAAAACTAACCTAAGGATTAGTACCTAGCTAGAATAACAGTGAACTTATACCAAAAGTGTGACTAGACATGCAGGTTACATGTCATGAAAGTTGGCTTGGTCACTGCCAAAGTAAATCTCCTTTTCTTGTCCATTATTTCCATCAAAGCCCTCAAGCGGACTATTTCTTTCTTTTTAAGCTGTGTCTGAAGCTTGGCTTAAGGCAAAGCTGAACTCCTTTGGAATCATCTCTGACAATTTCTTAAAACAGAGGATGCTCCTGATCACTTTGTGCTCATAAAACTCCTGAGTTTCTGGCCAGTTTTACTGCAAACATTTTTTTTGGGTCTTTAGCATTTCACTTTAGTTACAGGATTTCAGTGAGAAGAAGCACCTTCTGTTCTGCATTTTCTTTTTGCAGTAAAATAAAACAAATGTTTTTTAGTTGTGTGGTGGGTTTGGGTGTTTTGAGGGGTTTTGTTTGGTTGATTTTGGGGGGAATTTTTGTTTCCTTGTTTTGTTTTTGAGTGTGGCGGGGTGTTTTGGTTTTGTTTGTTGGTTGTCTGGGTTTTTGTTTCCCTAATCCAGAGCTTGTAGCTGTATGTATGTGGTAGCTCTGGGTTATTGTAGACGCTTTTCTCACAGAGTGTGCAAACCAGCCTGCTCCCCTTTGCTGGATCAAGCACTAGGCTATTGCCCTCTCTCATGGTCCTTACCAAGTTGCCCACTGCACAGAGTAGAGCTGGCACAGCAACAGACTGTAGCTCATAGTCTGAAGGGAAGTCATAGCCCACCCAGCAGCAGTAGCTCTGGGGAAGAGCCATCAACCTCTCCTTTCTATGACCTCTGATACTGTTCCTGAGAACTTGGCTTCAGTGACACCTTTCTGTCTGGATACTTGAATCCAGTCTAGCTACAGTCTGGGTTGCTTTATTTTCTTACTTGTTTAGTAGCTGGCAAGGTGAATAGAAGGTTCAAGGAGGCCAGCAGGGAAGGGTGTGGGTCTGAAAGTCAAGCTGCTAACTCCTTCTGGCTTCATTGTCACTGTGGTGACAGGAAAATTAACTCAGAATATGAGTACATGAGAGAACATGGCATTTCCTGAGGATGGCTGGGACGAGCGTGTTGCCTGACAGTTCTCCATGGGATCCCCGTGTGTATTTTAATACATACTCATGAGTGTTAGCCAGTCTGCTCTCTTTTTGCTGGTAGCCAGGTCTCTTGTGAGTGTGTTTGAGACAACTGGAGCTGTTGCTGCCCTGTTCATTCCCTGGAAGGGTCTGGATGTCTCTGTCAGTGGTTCAGTAAAGGGAGTTGCCTTCATTTTGAAAGACATGCTCATATTTCAGGAACTATGAAGTCAGTGGAGGAGACAAAATTGAGCAGCACCTAAGTCTCTGCAGCACCAAAAGCTTTGAGCATGAGAGTGAGGGGGCAGATTGACTGGCTCTTCCCAGGGGAACAGATGACAAGGAGAGGAGCTGTGCCCTGGATAAGGAGGAGTTGCACAGCTTCCCAGGAAAGATGCTAAAAAGGGGAGGGAATTACCTAATTTCATATGCTACAGTCTGCAAGTATAAGCCTTAATTTTTGCTTGATCTTAGATTTTGATTGATCTTCAATTGGTTAGTGAGTCTAAGGAGGGGAACGTTTTTTCTTGCTAACAAGCAGAAGAAAACATCCTTCAAGTAAGAACACTGATGGGCTCCTAAAGTGATGTAAAGCTTAAGGGCAAAGCTGGTAATGATGCTGCTTTTCCCTGTGCTTGTGCTATCAGTTTTCTGAAACTCAGAGGAAATCTGCTGTGTCTGTTTGAATTTTCATTGCAGGTCTTTGAATTTCTCATCCGGCTGCATTCAACTGAGGCATCTGTGGATGAAGAGGTCTACCCTTATGTTCGTACCTTGCTGCATTTCGACACTCGGGAATTCCTTAATGTTCTTGCACTGGTAAGAGATCACTGATCTCCTCCAAGAGAAAAATGCAACCCCAGGTCTTCCTTCATCTATGTCATAGTTGCATGATCTCTAAGATTCCTTTTTAAAAGTTCATTCTTTAGCTAAACCAGAAGTTATTGGCTTGATGCAAGAACAGTTTTAGTGTGTGTTCTATAAGATATCAGAGGAGATCATTGTAGTTCTTTATGTCCTGAAGCAAAAATTGATGAGCATGCTGTTATACAGTCAAGACTGGTAACAGAGGCCATCTTTAAAGCACAGGTGAAACAAGAATAATGCACTTGGAAAGAGTATTTTAGTACCTACATCTTTCTCCTGCATAACGATTCATCTTTCTTCCTTTCCGAATTTCCTCTGTCTATTGGACCTGTTACTTTTACCTAACTTGTCTTGGAACCTGCTGCTTGGGTGATATGCACAGAAGGGATTTAAAAGCATTGTCAGTTTTGTGATATGGCTGCTTCTTTGTGACTGTTTGTATTTCTGGGGTTGGCAGTAGACAGCATTCTTCTCAAGGTGTCAGTGTTTTGCTTCATGCAGACTTTTGAAGACTTTAAGAATGACAAGCAAGCTGTGGAATATCAACAGAGAATTGTGGACATACTTCTGAAAGTGAGTGTGCCTAAAAATTAACCTCTGTGCTTACATTTAACTGGTTATGTACAAAACTGTGCAGCAAAGCTTGTAATTTGCATGAGGTGTCCCAGTCCTGCTATGGATAACACCTCTAATAAGGTGATGGGCTGGAGTGTGGATTAACCTCAGCCAGGGCTGTCAGTTGGATATTTGGAAGTGGTGCTTCATGCACATTAAACGTGGTGACAGAGAGGTCTCCTTACCTGTCTGTTATTTCACCTGGGTTGTACTTCATTGTCAGAGTTCTCCTCTGCGCTGTTTATTTTGATAAGCTTCTCATTGATTGCACTCCTTGATTCCTTCTGAGTGGGAAAAAAGGGTCCTAGGAATCCTGAGCTTGGCAGGGTGCCAGTGCTCTTCTGATAAAACCCTGCTCCCTCTATCTGTAAGTGTTGTGTTTGAGATGTAACATACCCAGAATGACAGGCCTATCTTTAGTAAATGGGAGAGAAGAGGAATGTCAGAGTTATCAGGCTGGTGCTCTAGAAATCACTTGTCATCTGCAAACCGTTTTCCTTAACAATGAATGTTCTCATTAAAAACCTATCTCTGCCAAATGCCATTTGCTTTCCCCTTCTAAGCTGTCAGCATTAATAATGAGTAACTCCACTTGGAAGCTGTTTATGTATAAACATATCATAAGTAGCATTTCCCAGTCACTGTCGTCACTGATAGATGAGAGCAAGGGCACCAGTGAGTGAGTTCAGTGACAGCGCTGCTGCATCAGGCTGTGTTGGAGGGGCTGAGATAATGCCACTGGAGGGGAGCTTTTGTGAGCCTGCCCAAGTAGGATGTTAGCCCTGTGCTGGGTTAGAAAATGACTTTTTGTGTCTTTAGCTGTCGTCAGGAGGTGGCATACTGCAGCTGTGTTCTGGAGCTACTGTGGAATGTGCTCTTGTTGCACTGCATAGGCTGGATGGAGCTGTTTATAGCCCTACTCTGAGCTGCTGGTCATGTAGCAAATGTCCACCAACCCTGCTCTTGGAGGGGGAAAGGAAGCAATTGTGAGAAGTGCTGCAGGATTAAATGCATCTACAGACAGACAGTTTGGTGTTATGAGAACTGTTGGTCCCTTAGTCTGGAATCTGCTCTCCTTTTGGATAAAAATTGAATAAAAAATCTTTAAACTTTTAATTTAAATTTATAATTGGGAAAAAAAAATCTTAGGAAATAGCTGCACTTCTAAAATAGTTTGGTCAACACAGACATTCTGCTAATGCTGATCTAAACTTTGCCAAATATACCAACTTTTAGAACATCCACATGGTTGGCTTGCAGCCTGTGTAAGGTTGCTCTGTTTCAGAGCTGCAGTATTTTCATCTTCACATGGACTAATGAGGACCCAGTTTGTGAAAAACAAAGCCAAAATGAATAAACGCCTCTATTGTTTTAGTAAGCCATATTTTTAATGCTATTAGCATTATTAGGCTTCTGTAGGAAATGGCCTTTTTAAACAGAAAATGAGGATGAAAAAAAAATTATAGCATTAGCTGATGTTTCAAGCAGAGCTCTACTTGATACTTTCACGTGTCTTACCTGTCTGCTTCTGCTTGTACAAGATAACCATTAGCAGCTCACAGGGATCTGGAACTCTAGGTCACTTTAAGAAATCAATTGTATCCCTCAAGCTTAGACTGAATGAGGTTATAAACTGAGATGCTCTGTGTCTAGGCTTTGCTATGAGCAATTCTTAGATTTTAGCTGACAGAATTGTTCAGGTGATGGATTTCCTCCCAGCTAAACTCAGTACTTTTAGAGGGGAGCTCTCCAAACAGGGGCATTTCATATCCCCTTAGTGATGAGGATTTTTTTAGAAGTATGAGACACCAAGTCAGGACGCATCACACTCATTTGCTACATGCCAGATGGGTGACAAGCACTTGTCGGGTTTCAGATCCCTTTTGTAGTGAATCTCAGATATTCTTTTTTCTGTAATTTCAAGTCAGGTTAGCACAGTTAGAAGTTTTTTCAAAATATTTATAGGCTAACAGCTAATTTAATGTGAGAAAAGAAAGTTTTCCCCAAACCTACAGTTTTTAGTCATTTTCGTTTTTAGAGTTTCTTAGTCATTAGATCAGATCTTCTGCGTGCCACAGTTGAAGAGGTGGGTGTCTGGGGCTAGAAGTCAAATTATTTTCTTCCCTTCTGTAATTCTTAATTTTATCTTTTTTCCTCATGTGACATTTCTCTGCTCAGAAGTTCTGTTACATGTCCAGTGATCAGCACAGACCATAGAGATGGAGATAAGCATGAGCTTGGAGGCCCTTCACACCCAAAAATCAGGGACACAAGAATACTTCCCTTGAGTACACAACAGAAGGTTGAGCCTCTTCAGCTTTAGAACAGAGGTGATTTAGCAAGGGCACATCCACTGTTTGTCTTAAGGTCAGACAGCTAAATGCCGTGGAAGGTGGCTTACCTTTTGATCTTCAGGATGGACTAACACCAGGATATTGTGTAGATGTCTAGGGCAGGAGGAGACACAAGGGCTGTACAGGGTTTTCTTGTTGCAGCTGCAGAATCTATCACTTGTGTTTTTATTTTTCCCTTTTCTCTGTAATGCTTCTCAGGTCATGGTTGAGAATTCTGACTTCACTCCATCTCAAGTTGGCTGTCTCTTTACTTTCCTTGCCCGTCAGCTTGCCAAGCCCAACAACACACTGTTTGTGAACAGGACACTTTTTGATCAGGCAAGTTTTCCTTTGTGAAGGTTGGGGAAAATCCCAAAGAGGGGACAGCACTACAGAAAGTGTGGCTAGTGCAGTAGACAGAAGCAATTCTGGAAGTACTGGTGCATTATAAAACATGTAGCATCTTGCTGGGTCTTTGCTGTGGTTTTGAAGAAGCAGAGTAGAAGAGACCACAGAAGCACAGTAAGCTCTGTATTTCTTTTGTCATAATTTAAGCCCTATGGAGGCTAAATAGATTTGGATTAAACACTTTAATTAAAGATATGTGAAACTTATTAATTACATTATTTCCTCTTTTCCTGGAGAGAGATGGCTCAGTCCAGGAGATAAGTCAAGAGGGTCAGCATAGTGGTTTCAGTTGTTTGGCATGTAGTCTAAGGAAGGGCCACAAGGTCCGCTAGTTCTTTATGTTCTCTGGGTTCCCCAGAGTTTGAGTTTATATTCTGGTGCAGAGTCATGGGTTTCTTTCCCTGGAGTCTTTCAGCAGTTCTTAGTTCCTCCAGTATTTCTAAGTGTCCTTAGTTACAGGACCAAGTAGAGAGTACCTCACAGATGAATAGTTCATTCAGATTGCACCATTGTGTTCTGATTTGCTCTTTCCACTATTGATGCTCACAATCTGCTTGTTGAGTTTATGCTAACAGCTATGCTAAGAGGGCCTAGGTCATGCTAACTTCTACACCCTTGTGCAGGTCCTTGAATTTCTGTGCAGTCCAGATGATGACTCCCGCCATTCAGAGAGGCAGCAGGTAATAGCCTTCAAGGAAACATTTCTTTAAGCACCAGGTATGACCAGACTGTAGAACAGAGTTTGCCTCCCTGGGAACGGATGTTGGCTGAAATTCATATGCCAAAGTAGACACCTAGCATAGGAATGGTGGCCAGCATGGATGAATTGGACAGTGCTGTATACACAACAGAAGTGAAGGAGGATCCTACCCCAGCATTGCCTGCTGGACAAGTAAAAACAGAGGCAAAAAAAATCCTGGAAAAGCTTATGACCTTCATGGCTAATGGACAGACAATTAAAAAAGGTCCGTGAAATAAGCTCTGTGTTAATACAAAGTTTAATGGAACAGGAGCAGTGTACTTTTAATGGCAGCTGCTAGAGCAATACAAACAACAGCTGGTCTTCAATATCTGCAGGTCCTTTTAGAATTGCTCCAGGCAGGAGGGATTGTACAGTTCGAAGAGAGCCGTCTTATCCAAATGGCAGAAAAAGCTGAATTGTAAGTTGCTGTGTACAATATATAAATGTTGCCTTTAAATCTTGTGTATGAGATTTAAATCTCCTCCAAAGCTTTTTTCCTCCACATTTCTTGTTCCTACTTTGCAGCTGTGTTTGGGATGATTTTCTCTGTGCATTCACATATGCTTCATCTAATACGTTTATATTTAGTCCCAGTCTTTCTGTCTTATCTCTACTGGGTGTTCTTAAAGAAGGCATTGTTAAGATAAGAGGGGGTAGAGCTGTGGAAACCCTTCAGCATGAAGCTCTGTGGGGCTTGATGAGTTTTGGCACTTCATATGCAAGACCCCAGGCTTTGTTCAAAGGTATAGTTGTATATTTGAATGCTCTGCCACTGACAGATGGAGGTGACTCATTGGGGTGAGACCCACAGGTGGATTTAAAAGCATGAAGGGGTCTGGAGCCACCCCCAAGGTACTTATTTTAGAATTGAGTAGGAGAGACAAACATAATGTCTGGAAAGGCTTAAAATTTCCACCATCTCCTTTAGATGCTTTACACTCCTAGAAAGAGTCTCTTATGCCTGAGCAGAGTCAGCCAATGAGAGCATCTTCAGCCAAGTCTTGAATTTGGGTATTGTGTGAATTAATCCACCATACTACAAAGGATGAGAGGGCTAGAGGTCCAGTGGTGGGTATTACTATGCCTGTTTTCCTGTGTGTCCTAGGAGTTAGTCAGATTCATCAGACTCAAGAAATGCATTTTTTTTTCTTCTTGCTTCAGGACCAGCAGCTAGCCTCTTCCATCAGAGCTGAAAGACCTATAGTGTAGTGTTATTTAGCAAACACTTCACTTGTTCTGCCTCAATTGCATCCTTTTTTATCTGAAGTCTCAAAATACTTAAGATGCGTACTAAATTTGATAGTAGGGAGCTGTGTCATCACACATTACTGAGTCATGTTCAATGTATTTCTTCAGATTAGTCTTGTGGATTGGCCTAGCTTAGTCGAGTGTTTTATGGAAATAAAAAATGATCTGTGAACAGCAGAACCTGTGAAATGTGATTTCTTCAAGGACTTTTGTCCTCTGTCCCTTACCTTAGTAACTCCGGTTTTCTTTACTCTGTATGATAATTTCTCTGAAAGAGGGAGATGGATAGGCTGATTAGTCTGTGGTTGATACCAAATGGTACCTGTAAACTGAAGCCACCCAACCTGCATACTGAAAACCTTGATGTAAGATGCTTCCAGATGCCTTTTGTAAAACATGCTGTATTTTCTGAGTGCTGCCAAACTGTGCTGGATCTGAGCTACCTGCCTCTATTCTGATGACTCAGCTGAGTGTTTTTCCTAATGTAGAAAGTATTTTTCATTTTAGCTATCAGATTTGCGAGTTCATGTATGAACGAGAGCTTCGCTATGACAAAATAATTGACTGTTACCTGCGAGATCCAGTGAGAAAAGTGAGTAAATCTGCTTCTTCTGCCCTTCTTCACAGCAGTGCAGCCTGCCCTGCTGTCCAGAGCGTAAATGGGCACAACAGCCCTGCTGTTTTGTTGTACTTCTCTGTCTTAGTAAGTGTCCTCTTTTACAGTTGAGTATTCATAGTTACAGTTAAGGCTTTTTCTGTTCATGCGTGTGTTGGAGAGGAGATGATTTCCTTTTTAAAGCTTTGGAGTTTTCCTTTCTTTCTAAGTTTAAATAATGTTAATACATAAAACTTGAGCTCAGGATGGGATTGATTGCAGATGTTGCTAACTACAATACTACTTTCCTTCTGCCACCAGAATTCTCTTTTCTCCCCCTGTACAGAGTTTCTCTGCCCTTAATTTGCAATTTGCAATCCTCTTTGCAATTACCTTCTGCATGTGCACATGTTGCATATCTGCCACAGCTTTTGAGGTATTCTCTTTCCTACCACTAACAGAAGTTGGCAAATGGGATCTTACCAACTCCTTGTAAAGCCACTATGCTGAAAGTTATGTGGGTGACTGAGTCAGAATAGATACGTTGTGATAGTGAAATGGTCAAAAAGTCCGGCACAAGAGAGCATCTGAGCTGTGGACAGTGCAGAAGAACCTGGGAGAGAGGCTAGTGTTGAAAAGGAATTCAGGAATATGCTGAGAAAACTGACTTACCCTCTGATGGAGCATAATTTTTTCTGCCTATGCTCCTAGCTAAAGAGTGACGTCCTGTCTTTTCCCCTTGTGAGCAAGAGGGGGACATCTTTAATAGTGGAAGAGCAGTTCACTGTGACCTCAGTGCTTAACATGTTTAGCATCAGTTCTGTTCCTCTTGCCTTTTTTTTATCTTGACAGTTCCTCAAAAACTATTTAGGGGCATATAATCTTGCTTGGAGATAATTTATGCTGACTTGCTAAGAGAGGACTAGCCCTGGGGTCACCTAAGACTTCCATAACAAAATCTAATGCGGTTAGTGGTGCTACAGAACATACTATGCCATCTATGGTTTTATGCCTTACAGGAAGAAGTTTTCAACTATATTCACAACATCCTGTCCATGCCTGGCTACAGCGCTGAAGAAAAGCAGTCAGTGTGGCAGAAAGCTTTGGAACATATAGAGGTACAGTGTATCCTAAACCTGTGGTACTTAAGCTACTGCAACTCCTGTTGGATCTGCCTTGTGCTGTTCTGACAGTGGAAGTGTAACAATGTTGAATCACGACTGTTTGGAAAGCTCTGACTCTAAGGTTCAGTAGTCTCATAGATTAATATAAATGCATCTCTTAGATTTAGTATGGCTTCCTTGGTTTCCTGCTCTTTTCGTAATAGGACCTTATCAATGGATGATGGCTAGTGAGTGCTGTATAGCAGGGAAGGAATGCATTAGCAAGTCTTTAATCTCCTGAGCATGCAGCATCAGCAAGGACAGGACATTGACATCGTTGACCTCATGGTCTGTGGTGTCCGGTTCCTTATGCTACAATGATAATAGCATTCAACTTTGATACCCTGGCACTTCTAACCTGTTTGAAGACATGACTTCCACTGTAAGACACACGCTGTTGCTAAACTTCTTTAGCTAGTAATTTTCCCGATGTCTTTAAACTCTCTTTGCTTCAGGGAATGGAGATGTGTCTGAAACAATTGTCCAGTCAGTAGACATGGAGAATTCATGATATCTCTAGTTCCTATAAAGTGGTGTCAGTCCCCTGAAGGCTTATGTGGAGATAAGCCAGGAACCTCTGTCTATAAAACAAGCAGTCATGCACTTGTTCAGCTACTTAGCAGAAAAGGGCCACAGAAGTCTATATCCTGTGAGGTGAACAAAGAAAGTACTGGGTACATTTGGAAGATACAGAATACTTTTGATCTCTGCCAGCATCCGCAGCTAATGCGTGTCTAATGAGGAAAATGGGCCAAGAGGGAAAATGATTAAAAAACAATAAACAAAGAAATCCTGTGAATCCAGCTGTATGATGTGCAGTTTACTGAGCTCACACCCACTCTCCAGATGCACTTTCAGAGCCTGTGGGAATTGTTGGCATGATGGTTGTGCTGTGGCTGAGCTGGCCTGGCTTGTTACTACCTAATCAGAGCAACTGTGGTTCCATGCTGAGCTTTCCAAGTTGAGCATACTGCTGTCTGTAGCGCTGCTTCCTGTGTCTGCTTTGTTGTCCTACTGCATCTTTTGTCTCTGCTTGTATTGGCATATACAACCCAAATTGTTTGGCATTATGCGTGAGTCAGCCTCCCTCTGTAAGCTTTATTTTGTGTCTGTCAAATCACACGTAGGTCTCCTTGCTCTTCAGCCTGAGGCCTTTACAATTGCTGTTCCATGTTTGGGTGTCTCAGAACAAATAAAAAATGTCCTGGGTTGCCCTTCCTGATGTTTCTCATTGTGTTGTACCAGTTTTGGTAAGTTTCTGATAAGCTAAGACTGCAGCTTTTCATATTGAGTTGTTTGTTTTCTCTGTCTGGAGCTACGCCTGAGTATTATACAGTGTCATAAGTGCCCAGTGCCCAACTTGTCAGAGCTGGTACTTTTCTGAAGTCACCATCTTTAAAAACAGGGTTTCCTACACTGTTCCATCAGCCATTTTGATAACATCCAGGTGCTTTTACCTATGCTTTTTGCAGTTTCCTCCAAAAAGCTGCTGGGCAGTTAATCTGTTCTGTTGGTCACCTTTCTTGGGTGCTGTCACTAAGATCAACTCCCTCTTTCCTTTTGACATCTTCTGTTTCCCAGGATTGGTGAATAGTGTATACAATTTCATGGGGTTTAGCAGCTCATTTGCAGCTATGGGCTTTTGTTATTTTCCATTTTATTAATCCTGCTCTCAGACATTCAGAAGACTTAAAATAGTAAATAACATTTTACTAGGGCAGTGCTGTGATTTCAGGTCTTGGATCAACGGACCGTTCATTTGCTGAGGTATGAAAGCAGCAAACTGAACTCTTCAGTTGAAACTAGCAGTGTCTAGAGAGGCTTCCCTGGTGACTGTATGGCAGAAAGTGGGGTTTGTGATCAGTGCCACTTCTTATTTTCTCTGTCATCCTGCATAGTTGTTGTCCCTTGATGTTTATCTTGAAAACAAAGCCTAAGGCTTCTCTTCAATCATAGTGCTGTTTGTGGTGGTCACTTTCTGTCTTAAGCCCTACATGCCTTGTGTCAGTCCTGTCTCCTTTAAGGGCTGTCTGCCTCAGTACCACCATGTTTGCAAGTTGTCCAAACCTGGGAGAGGATGAAAACCCAAGCCCCGCAGCAGGCTATGAAGGTCACAATGATTCAAGAGATGCAGTCACTTACAAGGAGGCTGGGTCATCTCCCTCCAGCCAGTCAGTCCTATCTTCAGGAGTCCAGCCTCTCAGGGAGAGTTTGTCCAAAGTGAAAAGCAAATTAAGGCAGTCACACTACATCCTTTCTGCATTCGTCTGCACTGATATGGGTAAGATCTTAGAATCATAGAATAGTTAGGGCTGGAAAGGACCTTAAGATCATCTAGTTCCAACCCCCCTGCCATGGGCAGGGACA